>JAZHYW010058072.1:0-59864 GCA_037355805.1 Ixodes ricinus
CTGTATGTATATATATATATATATATATATATATATATATATATATATATATATATATATATATATATATATATATATATATTTATTCTGGCGCAATTTTTCCCCAGCTCTCTTTTCCTTCCCTTTCCCTAACTAATGCAATACATTCAATAGTCACCTTCTCCCATCTTCGTTCACAATATTACTACGGCTGCACTTGTCAATCCTCGCTAATTCCCATTAATATATATATCTAAAATGCTTAGACATTTGAGTTAAATGAATTTAAGAAAGACCCATTCTAAAGCGAACGTAGTGCTCGATAATGTTTTCTTTGATATCTGACAAATATATTGAGCATATGCCTCCATTAGTTACACCAATGCATTTCTCCTGCAAAATTGTATGTTATTGAGTGCAACTCATATCCTGTTGTTGATTTGTGCCTATCACAAAAAAATCTTAAACAGGAAGAAATAACCGTGCTTCATTTTGTAGAGCGTATTAAATGTTCTACGAAAATTTACTCCAATATTTCTCGAAATTAAATTAGTTTTCGGGGCTAATAGGGCTTATTTTTAAACACCTAAAATAGTAAAAACGCGAAATCAAAGAACTGTGGAACGTCTCGTACCCAATTTTAAAAATAAATAAATGCGGTAATAGCGCGAATAATAAACGTAAAAAAAAACCTTTCACTTTATATTTTTCATAACTGTTTAATAATATAAGCACGGAACTAATTTTGGAGGGATCTCTGCAAAGTCAAGTTCAATAGTGTTAAAGCTGACATGTTTGTATATATAGAAATATTTTTATAATAAATAAAATTAGAAGCGAACCGGCCGGCGAATTAAAATTTTCCGCCATGTGGTCTTAGCCGTAATGATCTTGTTCTCTTGTCTTTATACAAACGTCAAGTTCTCTAAATTTAATAGAACGCCGCTGCCTCTGTGTAAGACAAAAATATGAGCAAAAATAAATTACTAATACAACGTAAAAAGAAACATCTTCATTACACAACCAAAATATATAAATTACAAAATAAGACAAGAATAAAAAAGGGACAAAAACTAAATGTCCTGAAGCAAAAAAAAAGTTAGGATTGGTGTCAGACAGGGATCTCTCAGCGAGCAGCTTCCTTTGACACGAAATATTAAGTAGAAATGGAAGAATTAATTAGAGGAGCTTGATGACTTGCCTGAGTGAAGCTCCCACTTTCCTGCTGTTGCCGAAGCTTCTTAATTTAGGTACCATCGTCGTTACATTCACACACAAAACGATGTTGGAGGTGATTGTCTTGGAAGAAGAACGTTGGGTCCGAATTGTGCAAAAAAAATCATCTTCATTAGCATGGAGTGTCGGGAAGGTATGGAATGATGGATGAAGCAACGGAGATCGGATAGAGGTGGAAACAAAAACAAATATGCATAAAAGTGAGAAAGAGAGGAATACGATGCCGCGAGTTTAACGTACCTGAATGTCGCTTAGGACAAGAATGGCGGAAGAGGAGAGATCATTTGAAATTTAAAGAGGTAACAAAGGGGTCCTGTACACGAGGACAAACGTTTTAATCATCTTTACTTATTCCTCGAATATCGATATTAGTTTTCACTTTGGTACACGGAGGCTGCAAAAAAAAATCATTTTCAAAGTTCCGCTGAAGCCTCTCCTCTTCCGAGCGTGACGTCACCTCCAGAGCTGTCGCAGTCTCCGCTCTGGCGCATCTTCAGCGTACATCAAATCGATGCACGCACTTCCTCCCTATTTTCAAAGAGGTCAGAAAACGACGTCACTACTAGGTGTCAGTGATGGGGAATATACCAGGCAAGCTTGCAATTGCACGCGCTGCTCACACCAGCGACATGCGCTTGGCGGCCAAAGGATCTGAGTATGACGTAACGACTGGTAGGAGGTCTTTGGTGTTTTCTCTGTTTAGTTACACCTTTGGGGAAAACGAACGTGATATTGAGAATCAATAGGGTCACCAATACTGTAGAATTCACCTCCAACTCTTTTGTTTCCATTCACCTCTGGAGCGTTTCTTTGTTAGTAAGTTAGTGAAAATGTGCGAGAAATCTGAAATTTTTAATACGCCCAAAGACGGTTTCTTTTGCTGATAAATTATTATTTAACGGCAGAAATAAGAAGTTAAAAATTGACCCCATCTCCACGTGATGAATGATGTTGATTGGGGCGAACGTGGTGGTACTTCTCTGCGTGAGACGCTGAGCCGCAGCATGCCGAGCCTTCCGTTCGTTTTCATCCGTGTCAAAAAGAGAATGTGTTGTATGGAACGTGGTTATATCCGCATTTGAGCATTTGACCGCAGCGCCCTCTCGTCTATAAACGTTGAGCCAATGCATGCCAGGTTTAACGCGATTATATGCGCATTAGACCGCAGCGCCCTCTTCTATATCAGACGTTGAGCGGCTACAGGCAACGTTTCATCCATGACATCCCCAGCTCTTGAGTTACTACCCCATCTCAGAGCCCCCCCCACTCGTCCCGCAGTCGTGGCCGAGTGGTTAAGGTGATGAACTAGAAATCCATTAGGCTCTCCCCGCACAGGTTCAAATCCTGTCGACTGCGCAAACATTTTATTTTTTCATCTTTGTATGTATTTTTATTTTTTTATTTTTCTTTTTGCTCTACACGAGTACGTGAGCACGTGCTCACGTGCTCTTGAGCAGGTGAGCTCACGAGCAGTAGGCACGAGCACCGGACGCCGGACATACGCCGGACATGTGGACATGGCTAGCCCATAAGGAGCTATCGCCCTAAAGAACAATAAAGATGTCACCCGCGGGAAAGGTCGAGGGAGATGAAAGGAAGATGTGTTTGGAATCAAGGTTTTTTGTTATTCAACATGTTTGATATACAATATTTACGGGCACAAGGAAACTGTGGTGGACACCTCACGATGTATCCGTTCGGTCACCGAAGCTCGATGCTCGTTGTGTCTCGTTCTATCTGTAGGCGTCGACCAGCTTCTTTCTTATCGTTCCGGTAGCACCACTAGCACGGCTGCTACAATGTCATCACGGATGAGGTGCACGTAAAGTAGACCATTGTCGAAAACTGCGCTCCATTTCGTAGCTGCTGCACCATTCATCCGAGTCCGCCAGTGTTTTGGCACTGACTATAAACAAGCATTGGACACGGCGATTGCTTCAGCGTACGACGTCAACTTGACTCAGCTTGTATCGTAAACGATCGTTGCGTCAGCGTTCTGTGAGGGCTCGGAACCAATTGCACGCTTCGTGCCCAAGGATGGATGGATAGATGAATGCTGGTAATATGGTTATAGCCGCTTGTAACGTGCGGCAGCTTGCGCCACCTGGCCTAACATTTGGGCATCACTTCTTTTTTTAATTTTTATAAGTTTTTGTTTTAATACAACCATCAAGAAATGTTCAACGTGAAATGTTGCTTGATCAACTTTTGGAAAGCCGCAGACTGTAATGGAGCTCAGACAACGTAACCGGTGACCAGAAATGGAGGAAAGCAGGCAGCTGAAAGAGACGGGGATATAGTACGAGTGGAACACGAATAAGAATAAGATTAAATGTGAATAAACGGTAATTGGACTGGGAGTACAGCGAAATTGGAAGCAAATGAAAATTAAAAAGAAAATGAAATATAGTCGGACGAAAAGGTAAATATAATAAAGGTAAGCAAAACCAAAGTGGACGATGATACTAAAATATTATAGGAAGCGATAAGAGACCAGGTTAGACAAAGAAGAGATGGAAAAAGACGAGCGGTGGTTCTTCCCTCGTTTGGGGCAAGACAGGGATAGAAACAAAAATAAATAGTACGATGTAGGTGGACAGTTGGGAGAGGAGGTAAAAGTTCGCACAAATTGCGATTTAGCAAACAAAAGACAAAAGAAGAGGTGTAAGCCACCAAGAAACGAGGCTACCATCGAGCTAAAATAAAATAAAAGAACGACTCGACACAGGAGTGGGCAAGACTGCGGCCGAGCGATGCAGCCACGTCTAAACATGTTTGTATTTTTTGTTCAACTTCTCGCTCAATGCATCGATCCGGTCCTCATCGAGGATGGGACCAACGCTAGCTGTTCGTACAGTGGCCAGTTCCCTGCGCAGCTACCAGTGATCGCGCTCAATGACAGTGACGCGGTTTGATAGAACGAAAGCATCGGTCATAACATTGAACACTTTCCCGTATTACGTGACCATACAAAAGCGACGTTGACATTAATTCAATGAACGAGCACCGCTCCCCAAATGTTTTTAGGCAATGGAGGAGGGAGCGGCCAAGCTATGCAGCAACAGCCCTTACATATTCATATTTTTCGTTCAGGTTAGTAAAAACCACGCCCTTTGTAACTTCTGAGACTATGGCGCTCTGGGGCGAAATCGAACATATCCAGACGAAATTTTTAATTCTTGAGAAAATAAATTGTTTGTTATTTGTGCACCCCTAAAAACTTCTCCATTTTTTCTTTTAGTTTTGTGAAAAATTAAATTGTTTTTACGGCCTAAACCGGTGGTGCAACGATATTCAAATAGAATGGTTACCAATTTACACCAGTTTACTGACACTTGTGGAAGCATACTGGCAGGCAACGCGATTGACGAAGAAACCTATTTGTGTCGGTTTAATTTCAAAGATAAAAGTTAACGTTTTCTTTAAATATCTATTTCGGAAAACTTGATGACGTAGCGTGGGGGTTGCGCCACCACTGGTTGCATTATTCGCGGTAAGAAGCTCGCTAGGCGCGCCTCTCTTTTCCTCCCTATGGGTAATGCATGTGCTACCCACGCGGTTATGTTTTCATCTTCATAGTGCATAGGGGGTGATCGGCGGCCGAGCGGGCTAGCGCACACCAACCCCAATTGCCCATGCCCGTTTCGATCTGGATGAGCATCGTACCGGTGTGCGATCGTGTATCACTACTGCGTGGTGCACGTTAAAGACCCCAGGCTAGCGGTTGTACTGCACTGGCTAAATTTCTCACCTACAGCTGAGAGACTCGTCGCCCGTTCAGGAAGATCAAGTTCTAGGCTGTATAAACATACACACAACCCAATTCTTATTTTACATATTGCATAGACGTTTGGCATTGCACGTGCCTGCACCAGCAGAAGAAGCTAAAATATCGTTACCTAAGTTGTAAAAAATAAAAATTAGACGGTGGTATTTAAATTTTTGCCGCGAATCCGCCAGTGATCGTATTTGAAGGAGGCTAATAGATTGGGCCCGAACATTGCATGAACACTCGATTTGGGCTCGTAATAATCAGTACCTGGACAAGTATTCGGGTAGTGGCCCATGTATAATCGTGGCCATGTCGACAATAGCCGAGCCCTAACCATAGCAGGAACCCAGCGCGCGTCCTGTGCTTTGGCAACCTCAGCGCGTGGCTATGATCAACATTGGCGGCATGTAATTATCTCTGCTGTGTGTCCCAAGGAGCGGCCAGGTTCTTTGAAGGATTCAACCGCTCGTCACTCAATGGTCAAATTTGCTACACAAACCTGAGTTTCAGGAATGCACGATGGTATTAATTCTTTTGGAAGTTACCTATGATAACGCAATGAAGGTTGTACGGCCCTTGGATTTTTATTTTTAGAGCGCTGGAGATTTTAATAAAATCTCGAAATACGACCGTTTTGACTGTTTTTAGCACGTTTTGAGGCATTTTGAAAATACAATTATTAGAAGACAAACTTGACAAAACGCTTGGCCGTAATGCGTACTAGGGGTGCCTCTAATCTTAATTTTAAGACCATGACAAGAAAACAAAATATTGTTGTTATTTGCGTATTTGTGTAAATAAAATCTACCTAGTGATTTTAATTTCAACTTGCTTGACTTGAGATGGCGACACTAGTACTAAATGCCCCTCAAACCGGTGATTTTCTTGCTGTTGCTGTTGTTTTCTCTCGAGCTCGAACTCGACCGCGATGTCTCGTTGCTCGTGGATCGGTAGCACGTGTAGCGAAAGCTGCGCTGTAAAGCTCACTGATCGTGGATTCAATCCACCGCCTCTGCCCGTTTCAATCTGAAAGAGCATCGTCCCAGCGTGCTGTCGCCTGTATCACTATTGCGTGATGCACGCTAAGATCGTAAGACAAGCAGCGGTATACTGCGCTCTTTCATCTCCAGCAGGAACACCAGATGCCCTCAAGAGCTGACTAACTTCCCGCTCGTGCAAGCATAGAGCACAGCAGAATTACAAGTCGATGGCTCCGTGGGTTTGTCACTTTTTGAAACGTTGCAAAAAAGTGCCAACTAGTCATCAGCATGAACTCCTAACGAAAGGCGGCTTTAGAAGGCGATACGCATGTGATTATATTTTGTTTTGTTGTGTGTGCTATATATTGGCGTCCGTGGTCAAACGCTTGCATACGCTGCAGCGGCAGGCAGCTTTACTGCAGCGTACGCAAACGTTTCACCACGGACACTAACATGGCACACACACGAAAAATAGAATCAACAAAAGTATCGCTGTCACGCCTTTCGCTAGGAGTCTGCTGTTGACTGGATTACGCTACTTTTTTGCGACGTTCAAAGATTGACCTTCAGGCCATCAGGTGAATCCGGACTATTGTCCATGTTTACTATGTTGCAGGAGTTGAGTCAGCTCTGGGGAGCATCTGAGTTGTCTTCGTTGGAGATGAGAGTCGCGGTATACCTCTGCTTGTCTTGCGACTTCGAACGTGCATCACGCAATAGTGATACATGACAGCACGCCATGGAGACGATGCTCTTTCAGATTGAGCAGACGTAGTTGAATCCACGATAAATATTTCAACGGTGAACAAAATATCCTAATATGTAGGGGCCTCAGGTCCCTTCTGCTGGAGTGGTGACGCATGGTGCCCATTTTTGTAGCGCACTTCCTGGGTAAATACAAATAAATCAACGAAAATAAAAATGGCGCCGCCTTTGATTAGCGCCACAAACGTGCAGGGCTTCACGGTGCTCGATGTCCCTCTGTTTAGGGTGATGCCATCGTTTGTGGTACCCGATGCCGACAACACGCGCTCACACAGGAAAGAAATACGAAAGAAATCGCGGGATGCAAATGTCGCGGTAGCACAGTCAGCACAACCGCAGGCGCGTGGAGGGACACGCTCTTTCGCGCTTTGGATGAACAAAAAATAAAATGAAACGTTGGAAACAAAATGGCCAGATGTCATCACCCCAAGCAGAAAGCGCGCCATGAAGGCACCCTAGCCGGGGCTGCTCCTGCGCTTCTGAACAAAAAAGAAAAGAAAGTGTGGACAAAATGGCAGATGTCTCCACCTAAGCAAGCGCATGAAGACACCTTACTATGTATTTGAAGGAAAAAAAAAAAGTTGAATGAGTTACCCAAGAGGCTAATGCTCACCCAATTCCGGAACAACATTTTATTTTATGAACCATTATTTCGCTGATTTCATTCTCTATGAACCTTCTTTGTTAACTAGTGGATATGAAAAACAGAAAAGGAAAAGCATGATTTCTATTAATACGAACAATTACAATATATTTTCTTGAACAAACAGGTGCTTACTCTGAGATGCAAAGTAGATTTTAACGTGCCCATTTGCAACTTGAAAATGTTTTGTAAATCTAACATACGGATTACTAAGAAAACCAAACGGGTCATCAATAGGTAAGAAAATACGTTTCTACCTAAAGAGCATTTTTTTTTCGCTCTTTCCTCTTCGCCTTTCTAGTTTTTGGCAAAAATCAAATGAACCTCTAAAACCCTTCAGTATGTATAATAACCTCAGGACTTCACTACTTTGCATTTCTGTACATGACACCTCTCTTTCAACAGTGACCTTACTATGTCAGGGAATGAAACAGTAGTGCTACCTTACTGTCACCAGAGGGGAAACAAAATTGGGGGGTGTATGTATGTTTTTACTTGGCCTAGAGCATAGTCTGTTCAACGAGCTGATCTTGTTTCCCAGCCGTAGGTGAGCGATTCAGCCAGTGCAGTGCAACCGGCAGCCTGGGATCTTTAACGTGCATCACGCAAATAGTGATTCTCGACCCACGCCGGTACGATGCTCATCCAGGTCGAAAACGAGCCGGGGTGGTAATTCAACAGGATCCCTGGGTTATAAAACGCGAGCTTTCGCTCCACGTGCTCCGAGCTGGTGTGCTCTAACCCACTCGGCCACCGATCTTTTTCTTTTTTTCTTGTTGCACTTGGCTATCTGATTTTCCTTTATCTGTCTGGACCGTGGTCTGGACTAGTGCCGTAAGCTACGCTTCAGGTAAACCTTAGCCATATTGGCTTCGTCATAGTTGCCAGTTATCTAGGCTTTATCGGGAAATCAAGAGGAAGCAGCACTGCGTCCTCCACAAATGTTGGAAACGTCCGCGACAGAGCAAGCAATATAAATGAAAGCACCACAACTTTCCCGAATCGAACGCTGAAGTCGCCGCTGCACGAATCATGACGATCGGCGGTGCGTCTACTCTGCAAACCCCAATATGGCAGCGCCCACGGCATCGAGGAACAGGTGCCGATGCCGTCGCGCTCATTTTAGTAGCTCTGAGTGGACTAGGCCACTTCGATGTGTTTGCGTTTGTCTTGCAGGTAACGTCAAATGCGCCAGCGCACAGGAGAGCCCATGTCTCGAGCGGCCCCTCGGAAACGTTGTGGCACCCAGTACTAAGCCGGCGGCCTTGAAGCAGATAGCGGCGAGTACCACTCTCGCACATCTGTTGCGCGTTTCCACAACAATGGTAGGCGTACCGCCACCATTGTTAATGGAAAACGTGATTTACGATCAAATAATTTAGTCTGCACTTGCCAGCAGCGTATTTCAGCTTGCGATTTACGAGACCAAACCGAGTGCAACATAGCTCTGTGTATTTGAGTGGTTCTTTTCGCTGGCAGACAGACGGAAAGTTTCCTTTCTTGCCATACCCGTTGCCAATGTTGTCAGCTGCTGTGGCTGCACCAGCGCGCGATTGTGGACGAGTAGTAAGACCGCGCCACTCGCTTGGTAGAGAAGACCACCAGTACGGTTAACGGGTCAGGGAAACGGTTGTACTTGTTACTTTGGCTCGACGCGCGAGTGTGAAGCCTCGTCGACGGGTTCACACCTCTGGACGTACCAGAAGTGTGGACCCTCGCCACTAAATGAGCTATGCTTGACGCCACAATGTTGCTGTGGGCACCACGCCATACTTGCTGCTGTACAAAGCAGGCCGCAGCGTGAATCGCATGATTCAAAGCTCGACTGCCTCGCGTGGATTCACGTTAGGAAGCTCTTAATATTGCTTTTCTCTGTCATGGAGCTAAGCATTGTGGAGGACAAAAACGTTTCCTATGATTTCAAATAAACTCAGATAACTGGCAGCCATGATTTTAAGGCACACTATGGATAGTGGCGTTACAGCAAAAATAGCTTATTTAGTGGCACTAGGGAAGATCATGGCGGAACAGCGCGCTAACACTGAGCTGTTCCAGACGCATGCTCTTCTATATTGCTTGACTCGACGAGCACTAGATAAGTTACGCTGAGTAACGACAACATTTCATATTAATGGCTTAAAATCATGGTTGCCAGTTATCTGAAGATTTATCTGAAATCACAGGAAACCTTTTTATCACTCCGCAAGCATCTAAACAGTTCGCGGCACTTAGCAGAGCAATATTATGAGCTTCCTAACACCGAATCTAATGCTGAGGAAGTCTGCACTTTTGAATCATGGCGATCGGCAGCTCCGTCTACTCTGCACAAGCACCAAAATGTCAGCGCCCACAACAATGTTGGGGAACAGAGTGCCGATACTCTAAGCGCAACTCATTTAGTGGCTCTAGTTCTTCCCAAGAAGTGTCGCGCGGCACGTGATCTCGAGCATTTCCACAAAAATGATTGGCGCCACTTTTGCCAGGATAGATGGGCTGGATGGGCTTTGCTCCACACAACCTGGGAGCGGGTTTGCAAATTAATGGTATTCAGACGAAGAGAGCAGGCCGATATAGGACATAGGAAGTGCAAAACTGCCACTTTATTTTCTTTTTTTGTTTTCTAACTTTAAGTTAAACCTTTTTTTTTTTTGCAAAATAACGTTTACGTTTTAAATGCGGTGGTCCAAACGACTGCAACGCCGCACCTTGCGCTTTCAATAATTTTGAACGTGGATGGAACTTCGAAGTCATTGAGAAATCAGAGCATGTCTCTACGTTTTGTAAGCCACCGTAATCAACATGTACTGGCTCGTATCTCGGTGCCGCCTGTTAGCTGCTTTCTGCAGCGGCGGACGCAGAGCGAAGAAGAACTAGCTCGAGATCGGCGGCGAACATGCCCGTGGACCCGAGCCCACCTCGAGCGCCCGACCCGCATGCGCAGCTGCGAACATGCAACTCGTTTGTTCCGGAAAAATTCTGCGCCATCTATGAGGAAAAGGGTACAAATAAATAGCGGTTGAATCCCCCTTAGACCGACTGGCTAAAATCGGTTTCTTAACCTATCGCGTTCCGATTTGTGTGCAGCGTTGCCCACAGAGGGTGCATTTTTTTGATAAAATTTGCAAAGAGCGAACTTACCTGAGGAAAAAGTAAAAAAAGAAAGAGGCTTAGGTCCTATTGAAACGCAGCGAAGCCACCGGTCTTCAAACAATACGGCGCCGTTTTGCACAGGAGACAAGAGATGGCGCAAGCGGTCGCGACGCCAACTGTCGCCAACGAACGAGCATACGGCGCCGAGAGCCAGCGTGTTTAGCGGACGATCTTTTCGACTCAAAAGCGGCGCGAGCTTTTCTGATATCAGTTACCAATGCATTATTTTATCATCCTTACTAATAAAACATATTGAATCGACACATAATCGACTAAAAAAATGGTTCGTCTGGTTATTTTGAATGTTTTTTTCGTAGTACTTATGTCGTCTGCTTTTGCAGTTCCTTTTTGTTACCGCGCGTGTTTTCGCTTCCGCGACTGTCGCCGCCTGCGGAACGCACGCCGCTTTTGAGTCGAAAACGATCGTCGTGCTAATGATGCCGGCTCACGGCGTCGTATGCTCGTTCGTTGGCGGCAGTTGGCGTTGCAACCGCTTGCGCCATCTCTTGTCTTCCGTGCGAATCGGCGCCGTATTGTTTGAAGACAGGTGGCTTCGCTGCGTTTCCATTAGAGCAGAGCTTTTTTTGCCTTTACTTTTTCTTCAGGTAAATTCGCTCTTTGTAAATTTTACAAAAAGAAGTGCACCATCTGTGGGCAACGCTGCACAAAGTCGTAGCGCGATAGGTTAAGAAACCTAATTTTGCGGTCGATTTAAAAAGCCTGGCCGTTGCGAGGTGAGAAAGTAAATCAATGCAGATTGTTGGGCTAGTTGGTACTGGGAATTTGACGACATGATGGCGCTTAAGACAAGGACAAAGCGCTCCGTGTTGTCTGAGTCTCCCCTTTTGTCCTTGTCTTAAGCGCTATCATGTCGCCAAAGTGAAAAGTAAATGCGGCTCGTTTTATTTATTTTTTTATTTTGCGATGCTTATTGCGTAGGGAGGAAAAACTAACACGTGTTTCATTCGTAATAAATGGCAGGGATTCGTTCTGAACCGGTATTCGCGCACGAAAACTGTGGCACCGCCCCATTTATATTTGCTAGGCAAAGACTGAACCTACGGTAAAATAAGCTTAACATGTTGGGTTGTTTACAAAGCAGTCTAGAAGCGTAGCTCTAAGGTATTCACGCTGTTTCCGAGTTTCTTCCGATAGCACGCCAAACATACAAAAAAACGATCCGTCTCTATGATAAAGGAAATTATGACACCATAAATAATGAATTGACCACGTCTTTCAGATCCTTTGAGTCATCTTTTCATGACCGATCCATAAACGAAAATTGGTTGATTTTCAAAAGTAAGATAGAAGAACTGGTGAATAAATTCATTCCGAAAGTCAGTTTTCGCACCAATTGCCAAAAACCATGCGTTCACCAAAACTCTGAAAAGACTAGAAAATAAGAAAAAAAACTATTCCGTGCAGCCAAGCAAAGGACAACCCCTTGTGCGTGCGACAAATACTACGCAGCTGAAGACGCGTATCTGTCTGCTGTCCAATGCGCTAAGCGCTCTTTCTTTCATACCGACCTGCCTTATATCCTACTCAACAACCCCAGGAATTTCTGGCAAACTGTAAACCCTCAGCAGACGCACACTGTTTCCCTTGAAAAGAATCGGGTGTAGTTGCTAATGATCAGAGTGCGCGAACATGTTTAACACTGCTTTTTTATCAGTTTTCACCGAAGAACCGTACACGTCATTCCCCATGTATGTTACTAACATAGTGACAGCAATGACTTCCGTCACTTTTTTTGCAGATGGCATTTCTTCTGTAATCGAAACTATCAAACTATCATCATCAGCCGGCGTAGATGAAATAACCTCTAAATTCCTAAAAAAATACTAAGTATGTGAGCGCAGCGTAGTTATGTGCTTACTGTTCACTCAGTCCCTCACCACAGGCATCATACCAGAGGACTGGAAAAGGGAAAGGTCGGTTCAATCTACAAATCAGGTAACAAAAATTCTCCACTAAATTACCGTCCCATCTCTTTAACGAGCGTGCCTTGCAAAATCATGGAACACGTCATCTACTCCCAAGTAATGCATTTCCTAGACTCTATTAATTTTTTCACCCGTCGCAACACGGGTTTCGTAAAGGCTTTTCTTGCGAAACCCAGCTGGCTATTTTCCTTCATGATCTGCATGCTAATCTTGATTCTAACCTACAGACTGACGTGATTTTCCTGGACTTCGCAAAAGCATTCGATAAAGTACCGCATAAACGTTTGCTTCTAAAACTTTCTCATTTAAATTTAAACTCCGATATCTTACAATGGATTAAAGGATTCGTGTACAATCGCTCTCAGTCTGTTCTTGTTAACAACCAGTCCTCTGATTCACTTCCAGTTACATCAGGCGTCCCCAAGGATCCGTCCTTGGTCCCCTCTTGTTCCTAATATACATTAGTGACTTACCGCTTCATGTGTCTGGTCATATCCGTATGTTTGCTGACGACTGTGTTATCTATCGCTCTGTGACTAACATTTCTGATCAACAATCTCTCCAAGATGACCTTAACCACGTACAAGAATGGTGTGACGACTGGCTTATAAAGCTAAACATTGATAAATGCAAACTCGTGTCCTTTCATCGCCGCCGTAATCCCCTTCTCTTCCCTTACGCTATCGCTAACATATCCGTAGAAATCGTAGAGTCATATAAATACCTCGGCGTCACTCTGTGCAACGATCTATCCTGGCGCACGCATGTTACTAATGTTATCTCATCTGCAAACAAAACATTGGGATTCTTTAAACGTCACCTCCGGCACGCCCCCAACATGTGAAATTACTCGCCTACAATTCACTTATCAGGTCAAAGCTGGAATATGCGTCCGCAATCTGGAGCCCGCACCAAGTATATCTCATAAACGCACTTGAAGCAGTTCAAAATCGCGCTACTAGATTCATTCATTCCTTGTATTCAAATAACCTCGGCATATCCTCCCTGAAAGCAGAATCAGGCTTGCCTAGCCTCTCTACCCGTCGTCGCATCACCGCTTTGTTTCTTTGTTTTTGGTTCACAAGTTCTATTATTCTCCGCTTGGTTCCATGCCTTACATCCTACCGCCGGCACGCATTTCTCGACGCACTGGTCATCCGCTCCAAGTGGCACGCCCACGCGCCCGTACTGTCACTTGTTTTTTCCTCATTTTTTCCCCGAGCAGCCTCAGACTGGAACGGCCTTTCTCACAACATCGCTGCCGTCACCTGCCCATCAACTTTCATGGACAATGTAGCATCTCATATCTCTCTCTGAACATTTATGGCACCCAAGAACTGATCACATGTGTACCCACCCCTATGTAATACCCCTGATGGGGGGTGTTTAAGGTAATAAAGTGAAGTGAAGTCGCCCGTTTCCGCCTTGAGCAGCGTCACCGTCGCGTCGCCGTCGGCGTCGGCGTAACCGCGCGTTGCATTATGGAGAAATGTTCCTGTTAATTTAGCGAAAACTTTTTGCGCTAAATTTAGCTGAAATATTTCCCCGCTAAATTTAGCTGAAAAATATCCCCGCTAAATTTCGCGGGAAATGTTACTGCTAAATTTAGCTGGAAATTTACTGCTAACTGTAGGAAATATTTACCCCATCTAAGTGAACAGGAATAATTTCCCCGCTAAATTTAGCTGAGAAATGTTCTTCTTGGAAGCGTTCTATTTCTGTCACATCGTATTTGTCGCTATAATTACGGTTACCATATTCCTCAAGGTAGAGAACGGGAAATCCCACTAGAAAGAGGGGCGAGGGGGGGGGGAGGTTACTAAAGTTTGAGATTGGAAGAAAACATTTAATGAAATTCTACGTGTGTGGTATATCTATACGTTTCTCCATACGTGCTATATCCAGTAAGTCAAAAAATATTTCTACACACGTGTCTTCGCGATAGAAATTGTGTTTGTGGGCAAGAACAGTTCTAAATTTTACTCTCCGGTAAATATTTTGTAAAGTGCAGTGCTAATCACACGTTGTCTATAACGCGCTGCACGCGTGGGAGCTTTCTCCGAGGGAGCGCCTAGACTGGTGGCACTCGCGGAAACTAGATCTAGTCACGTGGCGCAACATGGAAGGGCCCGCTCGAGGGGTGTCCTGCCCACTCTATCAGCTGGCGGCAAACGCGGAAGGCAGCTCGCACGCTTTTTACAAACATCATTGCTCGAACAATAAACAAACTAAAGCATGAAGGCGTATCAATGATGTCGGCATCAAAAAACAAAAATATATCATAAAGCACTTTACTTTTATGGCTTATCAAGCTGGTATAAGGCTTGCTTCTATGCAAAAAACAAAAGTATATCAATTGACCGGATTCAACAGGACTGCGCATAGTATCGAGAGAATCCTACAGGACAAAAGCACTCGATCGCCGACAATGACACCACGAGTGCCGAAAGACGTCCGAACAAGGATAGTCGGAATGAGTGAAGCGGGGTTGTCCCAGCGACACATCTCGTCGAAGACAAACGTGTCTCTAGTGACGGTCAACCGAATCATAAAGGCGTACCGGGACGAAGGCCGCATCGACGATGCCCCTGGGGTCGTACTCCTTCGTGTACGGCTTTGAATGAAGACCTGCTCATTGTCGCCGCCGCCGTGGATGATCCGTTTATGTCGGCTTCAGAAATTAGGAAGCATTTAAACCTCAACATTTCTACAAGCACCATTCGAAGATGGTTGTGGGATGCAGGCCTCCACTGCCGCATAGCCGCCGAGAAACCACGTCGTTACGAGAGCCATCGACGCCAGCGACTTCTCTTTGCGCAAGAGCACGTGTCTTGGGGTTCTGACGAGTGGAATGAGGTGCTATTTTCCGACGAGTCCAGCTTCACCACATGCTGGGACCAACAACATGTAGAGTGTGTGAAGGCCAGCCTGCGCCAGGTAATACCTCCGTAAAATCTATTTACTTCGAAAACGTATTCATATTTGGCGATGCTTCAAACGGGCTATACGCAAGGTGCTTCTAAAAAATGGGCAAAAAATATAATGCGAAACTGCACATCGCAATGACAAACTGGTGATGACGAATTTGTCACTGACAAGATGCACTTTTAGAGCGCAAGGTGCATGCAGTTCAGTACGAGTAATTGTTCGATGATTTTCGAATAAATAACGGTTGTGTTTGTAAAAAATGTGGCAAACCGAGGCCCCAGAGGTGCATTGCAGTAGGTGTTCTTCTCACCAAAACCCAATAGAGCGTCATCGTAACGTTTAATATTACAATAATTAAGTTAAGAAGATGCTCACAAGCATCTTCATAACATTTGGAATCGAGAGAGGATTGTTCAGATTTCCATCTGTCGTTTTGATTATATATAAAACATTTCATGTAGCGGAGTAGAAAACCCTTGCTGAAAAGAGCAACAATGAACGAGTTTATTTTTCGATGTTTCGGCCGGAGAACGGCCTTTGTCCGGAAGGCCGGACACCCTGACGGAGGCCGGACTCCGGAAGTCCAGCGAAGGCCGGACCCCGGCCGAAACGTCGAAGAAATAAACCCGTCCGTTGTTGCTGTTTTCACAGAGGGTTCTTTTCCTCTGTTATACTTGCGCCATCTGCCTCCCCGCCACCATGCCCGCTGATATCTATATATATATATATATATATATATAGAGAGAGAGAGAGAGAGAGAGAGAGAGAGAGTGAGAGAGAGAGAGAGAGAGATATGCAGGGTGACTGTAGAAAACGAACCAGGAGGATTTTATTCGACGTTTCGAAGAAAAATATAGTTCTATTTATACAGTTTTTAGAGGGGAGAGAGTTCGCATACGAAGAAAGTGCGTAGAGAAGAACAGATAAGGGTACACCACTCAAGATCTCACACGAAAGGAGGGATGAACTCTAAGTCAAAAGAAAACCGCACACAAAGATCGCAAAAAAAAAGGGGCAAGGACGAGAGTAGCTGGCTAACCAAATAACACACTTCGCAAAAAAAAAAAAAAAAAAAAAAAACTGGGCACGAAGAACATTAAGTAAGGGATGAAATCTAGGGCGGGGGAAGCCGCACACGGAGGACGCCGAGTACATAGATGACACATCAAAAGTTTTAGGAAATACAGGATGTACGGGAATTAACTAAACAACACAACAAAGGAACGAAAACGCACTGTTCAGTTCTAGCTCCAAACTCAGTACCACACAGTTTTAGGTCCAAATGGTTTGTTATTTATGGTCGTTATCATGCTATTTATTCGATAGCGCCTCAATCAATGCAAGTGTTCCCGGGCTTCTATTTATTCCTTCCTTTATTGTATTAAATCGGTATATAAGAAATGACTCGCGTTGTTCGAGTTCCCGATTTGATTTGAATCCAGACTCTAAAAAGTGTAACAGATAATTTATCGAATGTGTGGTTCTTGAGGGTGCGATGTTTTGAAATTGGCAGGCTCGGCAGGTATTTTGCGTGTGATCTGTGATTGTTAAAACATAGCCTAAACGCTGTCTCGGTCTGTCCTATATATTGTTGTTTGCACACCTCACACTGTATCAGATAGATTACATTTGAAGAGTCACATGTAAGCTGCCCTCGGATTTTTATTGAGAACTGGGATAGCGTGCTATTGGCCGTGTTAGTTTCTCGCATATGTTTACAGACCAAGCATCCTGCTTTCATGCACGGTCGGCATCCGTTATTTGGTTGGGACGAATTCAGTCGGGAGTTAACTAGGCTGTCTCTAAGGTTGCGTGAACGTCTGTAAATTACCCCGGGAGCTGATGGGAATGCACGTTTGAGGCGTTCGCTTTGTTCTAAAATGTTGTAATGTCGCCTTAAAATATTATTTACGTTGGGGGAATTCATACTATAGGTTAGACATAAAGTCGTGCGCTGCGCGTTGCACTGAGGTGGGCGGTCCTCCAGGAGGTCAGCGCGGTTTAGTAGGGCGACTTTTTGAATTGCGTCGTTAATGACCCGCAGAGGATATTTTTGTTTTTCCAGTGCGTTCTTTAGATGATGATAGCTCGATTGGAAGTCCTCTTGCCGTGAGCATACACATTTGAAGCGGTGGGCCTGGCTGTAGGGTATACCATTCTTACAATGACGGGGACGGTCGCTTTCGTAGTGAAGGTATTTTTGTCGATCTGTTGGCTTACGGTAAAGATTAGTTGTAAGCTTGCCTTTTTCTAATATTATAGTGGTATCCAAGAATTTGATACTGGTCTTAGAATAAGCGTGAGTGAAGCGAATGGTTGAATGTACAGTATTGTACTGACTTATAAATTCTAGCAGCTTCTCTTCTGTGTGCGGCCAAATAAGAAAAATGTCATCTATAAACCTCTTGTAGATCAGTGGTTGTAAAGAACAGTCAGAGAGGAATTTGGTCTCCAGTTTACCCATAAATATGTTGGCATAACTAGGTGCCATCTTAGTACCCATCGCAGTGCCGTTAACCTGCCTATAATATTCTTTGTTGAATTCGAATGAGTTCAGTTCTAAGACTAGGTGCGTGAGGGTGGCAATGACGTGACTATCAGGGGTGTCCACCTGTATGTGTTGTTCGTACATTTCAATTAGAGAGGCTATTCCGTCGTCATGTGGGGTATTGTGTGAGAGATGATACATCTAGGGTGACGAGATACGACCCCTCCGGTACACGCAAATCAGACATTTCTCTTAAAAAGTGGGTGGTATCCTTGATATAGGAGTCAAAAGTTAAGGGTATGTGCCTGAATAAACTGTCTAAGTATCCCGATATCGGTTCAGTTATCGTACCTGATCCTGACACGATTGGTCGACCTGGGTTGCCGGCTTTATGGATTTTTGGGAGCATGTAGAAGCGACCACATGAAGGATGACTTGGCTTTATTGTATTGTATTCATTAATAGTTATTTTCCCTTGTTTTAGAAGATCCTTTAGTGCCAATATTGCGACCCGCGTGTGTCCTGCCGTAGGGTCGCTCGTAAGTGGCTCGTAGAAGTTTCGATCGGTTAGTTGGCGGTGGCCTTCTCGGATGTAGTCATCTTTTTTAGAATGACAATCGCCCCACCTTTATCTGCGGGTTTTATTATAATATCACTCCTAGCAGTTAGTAATTTTGAGGATTCTTTCACAGATCTCGTTAAGTTGTTCCTATTTTTCCGGGACTGCGATATTCCCGCAAAATATCCCGTGATATGGCGGCTATATACAAGTCACGACAATTCACGCGCTGAGTCCGAGGCGTCCAGTCACTCGAAGGTCGCGAATGCGGTTTCTGGGGTACGAGTGGTTTATCGAGAAAGTATTCGCGTAGCCGCAGACATCTGGCAAAGTTTTCCAGGTCTTTAATGATTTGAAATTTGTCAAAATGACCGGTTGCCGGGCAAAAATTCAGGCCCTTTGATAGTAGCATTTCTTCGTCCGCGGTTATGGAGACGCCCGACAGGTTTACGATGGCTGTGTCGTCTAGCTTCTCGGTATCAAGGACGTCGCCTTGTGAGGTAGTTCTCATAGAGGTGGATGGCTCAGTATTGGCACTATTTTGACTTGGCGTCGAAGGAAGAGCTAAACCGGAGTTTGGAACCTTGTCTCGTTTAAGTTTACGTAGCTTACTAGTTTCAAGTTCCGTGCATTTCTTTTTCTTAAAATCAGCTAATGCGTCAGCTTCTCGTTGCGATAATGTGGTGTTTGAGCGTAAAGTGGAGGAGATTGAGGCGGTCAATCTTTTTACCTGTTTATCACTGTGGTTAATTGCAATTTTTACCAGTCTGAGTGAAGCCTCTAGTAGGACGCTTTGCCATTCTAACTGGTCACTTTTTTCTAGATTTGTAATTGCGGGAGGTAGAGACAGAGACATGCCCTTCGGGGCGATTCCTGCGCTCAGGTACACCTGCAACGTTGATTTATGCAGTTCATGTCTAACTAGCTTATCCGCGAGTTTACGTAATTTAAGATAAGTGGTACTGTAGTTTGAAGCCAGATGGTTGGACTCACCAAACAAAAGTCACTTCTTAGGATGGGGGTGCCTGGTTGTGGTGTTCCGCAGGTAGTAGGAGTTTGACTGCGGTACGGGAGTGTTCTGCTCCGTGGACGTGAGGCTCTCGGCGGGTGTCGGGTACTCCTCGATGTCGATGCTGACGTCACCGGCGGGGGTGGTTGACAGAGCAGCTGCTGGGCTCCGCGCGACGTTAGCAGAAATCCCTGGGCGAGATGCCGGCCTCCATGGAATGGCGCCCATACGAGCATCACTATGCGGATGCATCCGGGGGATCGTGCGGGCTTCTAGGATCGGGTTGGTGGCGGCAGGGATCTCCGAGGACCATCCAGGTGGTGTTGGGGCTTTCCTCGCTGGAGTAGCCTCTTCAGATTTTGCGCGAGTAGGGCCGCTCCGGAGAAACTTGGCTGAAGGCCATCCGCAGCCAGGAACCGCCGATTGTGTGACATCTTGGGTGGTGTACCCTTATATCTTCTCTCTACGCACTTTCTTTGTATGCCAACTCTCTCCCCTCTAAAAACTATACAAATAGAACCATATTTTTCTTGTAACCCCATTCCTGACGAAGACCTGTCTCGGGTCGAAACGTCGAATAAAATCCTCCTGGTTCGTTTTCTACTGTCACCCTGCATATCTGTCTTCTACGCCTTCGGCTCCCAAGCCAACATGCCTCTCTCTCTCTCTCTCTCTCTCTCATATATATATATATATATATATATATATATATATGTATATATATATATATATGTGTGTGTGTGTGTGTGTATAGTGCTCCTAACTTTCTTCAAATAACAAAGTTGTCTCAGCAACCATCATGGAGGGATCACATTTTTAATTCAATATTTTTTTCTTTTGCAGATATGATCCACCATACGTGAGACCAATTGCGGCTAGCGGCAGAGCCTCAGTTAGTGTGTGGGCCGCTACTCCACACGGATTTGGTCCGTTGCATAGAATCGATGGCAGCCTGACAGCACTACAATATGTCGACATTCTCGACCATGTCATGCTGCCTATATGCTCTTGATGGCCCCTTTGCGGATGGCGCTTTCAAATTTCAACATGACCGAATCCCCGTGCACAAGGCAAAGGTTCGTCAGAGGCTACTAAGAGGAGCGTTGCATCATAGAACTTCCATGGCCATCATGCGGCGTGGACATCAATATCATTGAAAATGTCTGGGGCACAATGAAAAAGGTTGGCTAAGAAGACACTGAGGGACTCATCGCGTGACACCTTTTGACGGTTATATCGGAGGAATGGCAACGACTGCGGGAAGACAGAGAACTTTTCCTGCACCTTACGGATCCATCCGTCGCCGCATCAACAGTGTCATCTCGCAGAATGGCGCATACACTCATTATTGAACTCTAAACGTAGTAGTAATACACGAGTATCGTGGTAGCAATAACAAGTATTTCCTATTATGTTACACAAACATACCCCGCAATAAACCTTTATAAACGAAGATTTTAGTGTGCTCGTATTTTTTTATGTTTTCGCAGTCCATTCAAGCTATTAAAACGTTTTGAGCACATTTTCTAGAAAATCAGTTTGGCAGAATTAAGACAACAGAATATCTAATAGGCCTCAAAATAACGATATCATATGCGCAGATGCGAAAACACGCCTAAGGGAATCGGAAGAAAAGAAAAGACCGCATGTGGAAAGAAAGAACCACTGTTGATATGCTCACAACAGCGCGCAAGCGATTAACGGTCAGATAAGCGGTCAGAAGCCAGCGTGAAGCGTGCTGCGAGCAGCCTTCCGCGTTCGCCGTCAGTTGATAGAGTGGGCAGGGCACCCTTCAGAGCGGGCCGTTTCCATGTTGCGCCACGTGACTAGCTTAGTTTCCGCGAATGCCACCAACTCTAGAGCTCCCCGGAGAAAGCGGCACGCTCGCACGTTACAGACAAGTGTGATTAGTACTGTACCTACAGCTTATTTTTGTAAAATATACTTGCAACGAATAGGCATAGCTTAGGTTTGCTTCTACTCGCTTGGTGCCAATTTCGAAACTATGTACTCCTGCGAAAACGGGACATGATTCCATATTGGGATAAAAAGACGGGACGGCAGAAGTGGACCTCAAAAACGGGACTGTCCCGACCAAAACGGGACGTCTG
Organism: Ixodes ricinus; assembly: GCA_037355805.1. Lineage (NCBI taxonomy): Eukaryota > Metazoa > Arthropoda > Arachnida > Ixodida > Ixodidae > Ixodes > Ixodes ricinus. The sequence continues at coordinate 21,567 of JAZHYW010058072.1, forward strand.
GTCACCCTAGCTATAATGAAGTGCGGACCTGACTGATAAGGATCGGTGAGATACCTATATAGGGCAATATGTTATGTGGAAAGATACCTATTCTCAAAATAGCCATATCTGCTGCAATTTGTGAGATCGGTAAAGGTGCAGGTTTTGGAGATAATCTAGAAAACTGCAAGTAGCTTCCAGTGTTAAAATGCTAACAGCAATCGTTAACAAGCAACATAACGGTTACTTTTTTGCTTACCGTTAACGGGTTACTTTTTTGCTGACATATTAACGTACTTGTTACCTTTTCAAAAGAGTAACGGGTAACGTACTTACGTTACTTATTTCAAGTAACGAGAAACGCAGTTACTTTACTCGTCACATCTTTTGAAGACCAGAAAAAATACATACATTTTCTTCGTGTTTCTGTACTTCGTTTTCTTTAAGTCCAGAGGCAGCCGACGCATACGAGCTGGCTGATGGGACCAATCAAACAGTCAAAAGGGCACCGTCCAAGTGTTCCTCTTGTTTCTGTGAGTGTTCTATCATCTCTGAACCAATCATAAAGAAGAAGTCCAAGCGACGTACGCTTTTCACGATGCTCTATTGGTCCCATTAGCTATCGGCTGCGTCTGAACTAAAACTAAAACGACGTGTAGGCGCCAAGTTATTCATTATTGCACTTATTCCACATACCTTCACAAGTTTTGCTTGGCTTTTGCCCACGCCCAAAGGTCCCACTTTAGAACAAAAAAACGCCTCCGCCCTATGTCCCAATGTCAAAAAACGCTGTCAGCAAAAAAAAAAAAAAACTTTTACAGTTAAGTTACAAATAAGAACTAACGCAAGTGTAACGTGTGGTGCGTTTTATCGGTAACGGTAAAGCGTTTCTTCTATTGTTTATGTAATGTAGGTCGGTAACGCGTTCCTTTATTTTGCAAGTATCGAGTAACGTATTCGGTTAGTTTTTTGCGGCAACTCCTACAGCACTGGTAGTTTCGCATATAACATTTCCATATATGAGGCTGCTACATAATTAATTGCTGCATCCAGATATGGGTTTATAAAAGTAGTCCGAATATGGGGATATAAGGAATTTGGCAGTTATGACCAGTTATACATATAAGTGTCATTATATGGACTTTTTATGTGTATCTAGCCCAACTGCCCAATTTCTGTATATATAAGTACCCAGTGTTTTTTTTTAAATAGAAGTCCAGATATGACAGTTTTGCTAAGGGTAAACACCGATACACGCTATATGAAAGAAACTTTGGAACCCGGGTCACTAACCATTGCTTGTAGAGTTCAGAAGCTGCGTTTAATTCTGTATTTTGTATTTTACTGAGCAAATAAACTACCAAAAACGCGGTGACGCGGATGCGCAGCTGCAGATGGAATTTTATTTTAGTGAGAGTTTTGCAAACCTTTAAGGAAAACTTAAGCCTCCTGCCAATGCACTGAATGGCTTTTTTAAATATAACTGAATCAAATAGACTGCCGTAAACTCGATGGTTACGCGTGGATGCTCGTCGTAGAATCGGAGGATTTGACAGTAGGATCCAGTATTGGCGACAAAGGAGACACTTTTACAAAGTAGTTCTAGCAATTTTTATTCTATCTCACGATATCTTTTTACTAGCTACAGCTTCGGATCAAAAACTAAACTTTTAAAAAGCGTATTCAAAGATCATTTATTTATTCAAAAACATAATCAAATGTTCGATTGATTTAAAAAACTAATAATTAACAATTTAACGAAGGAGCGATTTTGTTGTCAGCATGGGTGTTGGAATCGACTTTGACTACAACTTGGACTATATTTTTGAAAGGGTATATTCCGTAGCGTGGGTTTAGTTTGTAGTATGCTGAGGTACTCTCAAGTACTTTTTGTTACATAAGTTTTGCCAGTCTCACTGCCAATGAGTCCATCCCCGTTATAACCGCTTTTAATCAAGAACGGAGTCGGTATATAGATTTCAAGAAGAGCATGTGCTCATAATCATTATTCACCTTCCGTTCATCGCTTGAGTAGCCTAAGTTTTACTTTTATAGCAAACCCCATTTATTGAAATATTTCATTTGTATGAGTCACGTATCGTTCTTTGTAATACGAATAGAAGCTGAGGGTGCTGAAGGAATAAGAGCGCGCGGCCGGCAGAGCGCCAATTTCTGACTGGAAGGAGTACGGGGTAGACAGAAAGGGTTAAGTTATAACAACTTTTCACCAGCTCACCTGCGCTCTCAACCTTCTTTCAAAAATGTCGCCGCACTGATTTGCGCGACCAAGCTCCTCTCCCCGAGAGTCAACATCATGGCTGGAATCAATAATCCCCGGCATAGAAATCCGTCGCTCGCTTCATCGCCATGTGTGAAACGTCCGGAGAAAGAAAGACCAGAGGTGAGAATCGATGAGCCACGACGTCAATAATTAAGCATGGGCGTAAATAGGGACACCCGAAGGCCCCGCCACGCGACGCTATTGAGGACAAGAACAGCGCGATCGAGACAACAAGGAATCGACGCGAAACCTAATCAAGTCAAGGAATCTACCAGGCACAAATTGATGAGGTGTGGCCGCTGCTTATAAGAAACGTGTCTTGTAAGTTGTTCCTTGATCTAATCACGAGAGGTGCTCGATAAAGTTTGCTTTTTGGCGGGAAACTGTTATTCGCTGATGAAATTGAAAGATGTTCCATTCAAAAGATAGTGTGGAATCCTCTCTTTCGGGGAGGGTACATTACTTTTCGATCTAGTCCCCGCCAGCGGCGATCGGTGCACTGGTCTGCGTGCCGTGATGGAAGAATGAGAGCGGCACCAGACAATACAAGTGCGGCACTAAATTGGTTGTTTCTTTGTCGGAAGTGAACCGCGTACCCTCCAAATGTTCTGTCGTCACGGGAAACAGTCACTTCAGTTTCCAAGCCATTTTAAATATTTCTTTCGCAGTTGTATGTGTTGCGGACCTTTAAATATTTAGATGTTTTGTGTCAATACATATTTTTATGTCGCATATAATAATTAAGCCGAGCTATTCTTGACTGGTGCACTTCCAGCCAAATCTTATAGACAAGTTTTGGTAAAATTAGCGCAAAGGAAAGGAAGGAAGAAAGTAGATACAGGATAGAGCGCTACTTATAACTGGCGTTTAATACTAAGTGAGAGAAAACCAGAGAAGAAATACCGAAAGCTAAAAACGAAAGACACTAAAATAAAAAACATGGACATTTTTTGTACAAGAAGGGGCGTGAAAGAAAGATAAATAACGGCACAAAATAAAGAAATAAAAAGGGGGAAGAAAAGGGGGTTACTGTAGAAGCTGGATGGCGGGGCACGCTGTCCCAAACACAGTGACATCCAGTACACCCGGGAAAACGTGGCTCATGTTCTGAATGACGAACACTTTTCCCGACGACCATGTCATAGTTATTTACATTCTGTCGCCTGAGCCGCACCCAACACGCCGCTGGACTCAGACCTTAGAGACACAGTTCAAGGTATAGCCGTTCTTTCTCCGAAAAAGTCACTGACGGAGCACTGATGCATATACCTACTTTTTTAGTTATCATTTCCGCCTCGTTGGTCCCCCTGTTTTTTTCTCTTAAATGCTGTAACACTTTTATGTATTTCAGAACGTGCACCGCTAGATGTTCCGCAGGTGAAGCCTTGTGTGTGTGTTCGTTGCATCAATCTGGCATTCATGCTACGAACTGACTGCCACACATAGACCTTTCCACATGAAAATAGTCTTTCGTAGACAACTCCAGTGAAGCAGTCCAGATACTCTTGTTGATGATTTACCTTGCATCCAACATTTCTCTCTGCTTTGTTGTTGATTTTCCGACAAAATCGTTTGCGTTTATCGGGGGCTGAGAGTGCTGCCTGTAACTCTTACTTTGAGGCTGCTCATTTGAGATTATGTGACAAGCGATGTATGTAAGGCACGAAGGCAGGACGCCGTCTATTCTCCTTTTTGTTCGCTTCTCTGTAACGTGAGCAGCCGTTCAACAACTTCTAAAAGGATCGAATCAGGAAATCTTGAACACTTTAGTCGCTGTACTTGAGCTTCAAAACTCTACGTGACTGAATGTCGACATAACTTTTTATGGCCATGATGAGGCAACTAGTGGCAAATGATCTCTTTATAGTCATAAAATTAGCTGAATGATATGGTAAAAGTATTTTATTTGAGCGGTGGGGGAAGACATTCAACCAGTGTGATTGCCCAGGAAAGATAATCTCAGATCCAGAAAGTGGAGGATGGAATTCTCCGGTGACTCTTCGGTGAACTTGAGACCCTCTGCTGGTTCTAAGCAAAAATATCGTGTGTGGCTGATTATTTGCTTTTCGTTGTCAGCAGGTCGCTCTTTAAGAAGGACAAGGTGATCGTCTACGTAGCAGAAAATGTGAGACATGAGCGTCGCAGATCATGTTGGCTATGTTCCGCTCATATTTGTTCAGAAAAGTGTCCCAGAGGGCACAGGACACGCACGATCCTATGCATATTTCTTTCTTTTGTACTAATGATGCATTGTTGAACGTGACACCGGGGCCGACTAGTAGAACTTTAAAAGTTCTAAAAGAAATTCAACCTGAATGCCACATTTACTCTGAAAAGAGAGGACCCTGTTTTCCCTGATACATTCCCTTACTAATGTGAACAGTTCGATGTGTGGAATGGAATAAAACGATTCTTCAACAAGCAGGCAAAATCCATAGCTGACTGTCGTATTGCTTTGCTGTAGATATTTAACCCGCGCTTCAGAATTCGGTATTAGAAACGGGCCAATCAGTTGAAGGGTACAAAGATGACACAGGAGAAATCGCCGACACATTTGCCTGCTAAGATTCTCTTTCTGTTACAATTACACGAAAGGGACATATCCGCTTGTGTGCCTTTGCTAATAAATCATGTCCAGTTTGTCCTTTTCGGATGCCGAGAAAAGCTTTTTTTAATAAGTGCAAAAGCAAGTGTATAGCACAATTGCAGGACGTTAGCCTAAACAGTTTTCGCTCTCAAGCCTTGTAACTGGCTGAAGTTCTTGTCCATGTCACAGCCAGCTTTCTCTAGGTAGTTAGCCCAATTTATCACAACGAAGCCTCCTTTGTTGTTATAAACTTATTATTTTGGATCATTCTTTCTGAAATAATCCACATCAGGATAAATCTTTATCTTGCTTTCCTCAAAGGGATTCGGGTTTAGCAGTACTACAATACAATCCTCTAGGCGTCTAGATCTGTTATTTCTTTCACTTTTTGCAGCTTTGTAGTGGACGGTTGACAGTAAATATATGCCTCCCTCTTAGGTGCAATTGAACATTTTGGACTTTTTCAAAAATCTTTGTTTCTTCCCTAGGTAAGGAAGAAACCCCCAGATATGTGATGCACTCGAATTTATGCTGCCTGCTTTGGGAACGAAAGTTTCTGAGTTAAGGCACGTATGGCGACCAGAAGAACTCCGTTAGCCTGCTTGTTGTATCTAGAAATACTTTGTATATTTTCCCTTGGCTACCAGGTTCCCACCGCCAGCAAGCACCCAGAAGCACGTTCTGTAATAACAGACTTGTCGCTAGAATTCTGAAATGATGATCCTGCAAATCCTCTTGGCATTCTGTATGCATCCTCCCTTGTCTTCGTGCTAATTTTACCGATACGTATAGCCAACTAGCCCGCCAGGTGCCATTAATACAGTTCCTTATAGACAAGGATATGTCGGAATTGATTTTGTGTAGTGAGCATTCATTACTTAAAAATTACCAAGTCTGATAAGATAAATGGAGCAAATTAAACTTTTGTCTTTATTGAAATGCAATACCACATGAAGAAGTTTATTTTCTCCGATATGTCACACAGGTCACACATTATTCTTCGACTTATTTTTTATGTATCAATTTTGTTCGTCCTTCAGAAAATTTCAATCAAGTGACGCAGTAGATTTTGTTGTTGGAATCAGACGATCCCAGTCCACGTACAGAGAGGCTTTGCTCGGCGTCCGAAACAAGGACTGTTTCTTTTTGGATGTGTTGTCACCCACGTTGCACACCGGCGTCAAACAAGACCGTTCTTTTTTTGGTTCACACTATTTGACATCACTGAGAGTATATTGTCGCTTCGGCACAGCTAGCGACCACACAATATTGTATTCCTTCACACACAAAGCAACATGAGCAGAAATATTCAAACAAACACTCCCAAGAAAGCCTCACTAAACGCTGACCGACCGGCCTCCTGCCCGATTGTGACTGGCACCGCCATCACAGGCAGCTGCTGCAGAATTTAACCACACGACAGCAAGCTCCTGTGAGAGGCCGACACGGTCGGCACATCGGATGAAGAAGAAATAGATTCAGTCGTCACTGACGCTATTCGGTACGCCTTACAGCTATTGAACTCCTACAAGCTGAGCAAACACTCCCGGTAAAGAAAGTGAGTTCCCGAGACACGGAAATGAATACGGATGTTTTTTGCGATCATCGTACTCCAGGGCATTATCCGAAAGTCGCATCAAAGGGTGTACTGGTAGAATAACCCGTTAATAAAGACACCAAGGTTCGAATAAATAATAACTAGGAAACTCTTTGAACTAATCAGCTGATGAATGCATTCAAGACTTGAAGAACCACCCACAGACGCGGATTCGATTGTTGTGGCCATCCTACATCGATCTTGTCAAGAGGTACCGTACGTTGTCCGCACGAGAGCAATACATCAACGTCGACGAAAGCCTGATGCTGTTCAAAGGGTGGCTCGGATGGAAACAATGTATGCCCTTCACACCAGCTAGGTTAGGCATCAAATAATTCTTAGCGACCCTCAGAGCGGCTACATTTGAAATTATAACATGTGCACTGGCTAAGGCACCGATCTCGAGACCGACCCAGCAGTTTCAAAATACATGAAAATTGCGAAAAAAGGTTGCATTGAAACTATCAGAGCCTCTTCTTGAAAAATGCTACTGCATCCTCATCAACGAATTCCACACGTTCCTCGAGCTAATAGATGTTCTTCTGAAGAGGTAGATGGAGATCTATGGAATAACAACGGCAACAGGAAAATACCTTCTCCGGGAGTTTTGCTCAACGAGAAGGAAGAAAGGCGAAATTCAGGCATTCTAAAGAGGCAAATGCTTGGCATTGCAGCAGACAGACAAGAAACTTTAATTATAAAGCAAATAAATGCAAATGATGCTACGAGCCACATCGTAGCATCATCTCGGAAAAAGGCTGCTGACAGAAACCCTTGGCCTTGTTTCTGGAAAAGCAACTCTCAGTTCTTGATCTCCTCACCCCTTCCACTTTGACAACTCATCAGCCTAGCTCGTAGAGGAACTTCTTACCACCCGGATCACCGTCGCCGTTTTCTGGCTTGTTATAGTCGACATGTATTGTACCCTAGACTTCCCGACCATGCTCGATTTCGTCAGCAAGGTCATTCACATCCATGGCGCTGTCAGGTTCCAGAACTCAGCAGGGATCTCGGTGTCAGGGTTTCTGGACCTCAATGACCTTTACCTACGCTCCACTTAGGTGGAGCACGATGTTAAGGTTTTCGCCCAGAAGATCGGGGTTTGCATCGCCTCGTGCCTGGCCCCATCTCGAGTAAGATCTAAATGTTGTTTTTTTTGTGGATAAGCGGGTTTCCGGAGTCATCCCAGCTCTTGCCCCGGGAACATCCGTCTTCCAATATCTAGACGAATACCTTATCGTTCACCAAGTCACCTCAGATCCTAATATGATAGCACAGACTTTCTCAGATAATTCGTTTGGACTAAAATTTCCCAGGGAGGTCCCTACAAAGGAGGGACTGCAGTTCGGGGATCTTCACCTGCGTCCCTCGGAGTCCGGTATTTACTGGTCTTTTCAGCAAATATTATGCAAACCAGTGCTTTCCCTTCATGGTAACCATTCGAAAAGCGTAAAAAGCTGAATCGTTCAAAATGTTCTTACCTCATCCCGATCGAGGTCCAACCCTCACTTGGTCTCGACAACCTGCTCCCTACGGCAGACCCACCTCATCAAGGCGTCCTACCCAAAAGTTTTACTCGAGACCCAATTGAAACTAAGTATGACAGCTCAAACAACTAGCACACAATCAAAGGGGAGGCCACGCGCATCGCACTTTGCGTGCAGTCCATACGTACACAACGTTTCTCACAGATTCAAATCGTTAGTGCTCCGACACGACACGCAGGTGTGGTTTTCATGCCGCCTTAGGCTCTCGTCGCTCTGCGGGAAGGTTAACACACCAACTGCCCTGAAGGCGTGACAACCAAAAACACGCTACGAAGTTCGTTTCTTGCAGACAGCCCAGCGTCTACTCGACCCTGCTCAGGTGCCGCTCGTGGTGCATCAGTCAGACAGGCTGATGTTAAAACGACTACCTGAGGGAGAAAGGTAAAAAACGCAGGCGAGCTGGTGAATGATATCTATAGTGACTCTGAGACGTAGGAAAATATAAAAGTAAACGGACAGAACAACAAAGTCCTTTTTTTTGCGTGTTGGTATAGGTTGAAGGTTAGGGTGCACAGTGAAGTGAGCCAGGAGGTCTTTTGAATTGTGATGGAGGTCCGTGACATGTATATAAGACGATGGTTGTTATATGAATTTTAAGCTGTGTTAAAGACTTTGTTGTTCTATCCGTTTTTTTATTTTTTATTTCCCTACGTCTGAGAGCTACTATGGATACCAGAGGGAGCACGATAACGAGGTCAAAAGGGCGGCTTTTAAACCCATCCCTCCATTGCCTCCATCCAATAACCCAGCACGTCGGCTCCTGCCCGTCCTGCTAACCAGATTTTTCCGCCACCACCACAGTTGGTAGCCATAGGTGGATATACGGCCGCGAGATTATCGACGCCTTCGCCTTTTGCCATTCTCCGCAAAATATTGGGTACCCATCGCTTTGCCTCTCTGACGCCGATGTGTAATTTGTTTGCGTTCGGAATTACAACAAACTTAGGTGCCTCTGAAGAAAGATTCCCCCGCACTTTAATGCCTCCTCGGTGTCACTTCCATTGTTATGCTCTCCCCCACTTTACTAAAGATGCTTTGGTCGTGCCACCACCGCGACTTCAGTGGGTGTCGCTGGGTCGAAAACATATTTCTCTTTCTTTCTCTCCACACGCCACCCTCCTTTCCTCTCGTTTGCTCCTCAACTCTCTCAGCTCAGCGCGGCGGCGACTGTGACGGTTGTTGTTGGATGTGAAAATAAATGAGCGCTTCCAGGTGGAAAAATGTGTTGTCCGGTCCTCCTCATTTTTGTATGTAGCTGTTTTGTCCGCGGTCCGCAGTCCTGAAATGGCACCATTCGAAGACTGACTGGGTAATGAAGCTCTGAAGCCAGCTATCCTCATGTATTGCAACCATACGATGGGAAAAGTGTTGAGGGCGGACCGGATGTTATCTACCTACTCAGTACCACAAAAGCAAAAAATATGTTTTGCTGGAATAAACAAAAAAATATTTTAGCAGGTACTGGACGAGGCGGTGTACAACTCCTTTGTACTGTACAAAAAGGGAGGAGAGTAACGCATATCGAATACCCCTTCAGCTCGCCCATGACGTCACGTCAAAGTGCAACGAACGAGCGAGCAGGAGCAACGGCCGAGATGTCCACTCAGTCTAGAACTGGTAGAGAGAGAATAAATAAAGTTCATTGGCTCTCTTTCCTAATTCTAGCGCACCCCAATGTCACGGTCGCCGAACTGATTAATGTTGCCTCCCCCTCCCCCCCTCCCGCCCCCCGACTGTTGTTGTTTTTCCGCAGACACCACAAATCAAACTTTGATACATGATATTTTCAAAAATGCTTCAACTATCTGGACAAACCTATGTCCCTTTAAATTCGCATACACTTACTAGGCTGAAATCCGACGTAATCACAAATTTAAAAGTATTGACCGAAGTTGGACTTTGACATAAACGATTCATGGCACTCACTAAAATATAAACCAAGGCTACTTGAATTTCAGAGACAATCTGCACGGAGATTATAAACGTTCTAAACATTGCTATAGTCACCGAGAACGCAAGAAACACAGGGCGATTCACAAATATCTTGGGATTACATTTTGTCCCGAATGCTACTATGGTACCATTCAAAGACAGACTCGGTAATGAAGCACTGAAGCCAGCTATTATCACGGAATATAACCATATGCTTGAAGGGGTGGACAAGGAGCTCATGATTTCTGATTAGGGTCGATGAGGCATGCCGGACCGCTCGGACAGAACTCGTCTTGGCTGGAGCGAAGAAACTTTATCTGGGTTAAAGGGATCAGCAAATAAAGATGACGAAGTCATATTCCCGAAAGAAGAATTCTGGTCATTATAGAGCTCACTCTGCGTTATCTAAGCCGTCTCAGACTAGGGTACAACTACTTCTACGGATCACATGTTTTCCCAGCTATATTCACCACGCTTTAAGTCCGAGCTGGTAGTTGGGCTCTATAGTAGGTGTGCTAACATACGAAAGAGGTTTGCGTCTTTTGGGAAATCCAAACAATTCTGCCTTGCCCATTTTTGTTTATAAAGTAACGACCAAATTCACAGTTTCGATTTTATGTTGGATGTGATACGTAACCACACCAAATAACGTCATAAGAAGACAACGAAAGCAAACGAACAGAAACTGATTGGCTGGAATGGAAAGATGTTGGGGACGCGTAAGAAACAACAAGAAAGGACAGCGGAACTTTTATTGAACAACTTGGCTTTTTTCGCACAGGCGGCGTGCCCAGGCTCAAGTATTGGGCCGTCTCTGATTGCCCATTGCGGTCGATGAAGCATGTCGGACCACTCGGACAGACCTCGTCTTTGCTAGAGCGAAGAAAGAAACTTCATCTGGGTTAAAGGGAATGTACTTTACCCAAGACGCAAAAAATAGAAACGCCAAAAAGGCGGGAGTGTCCCTCTGTCATGTCACATATTCTTTCTCATTTTCGCTCTTTGTCGGAGTTTTTATTTCCATAAGCTCTGTATTTTTTGTATAAAGGTAAGACATTTCTGATTCTTTTCTCTTTGTGTTTCCAACCGGAGGATGCTAGATGAAGCATATGAAATTGCTCAAGACACGGAATCATAAAAATGTTTAAACATTTGTATTCGTAACACGCGGTAATAAATCTATGTTTGACGTTGTTCTCGGATTTATGCCTTAGATATGCAATTTTTTTCTTACGTGGCTAAAATTCTAAAATAAGTACAAAATACTCGGTGTAGTTTCGAGTTGCAAAACAAGTGTGTTCTAAGATAATATATGGTCGTTCCTGTCAATAAGTTGCTGCAGGAAGTAAAACAACACCTGAGGTCGCACAGCTCCTTCCGTGATATGGGAGCTATAGGGTATATATAGTGGAAAAGTACGTTGCTCAACCTCGGTGCCGGACTTGAAGTGTTTCAAGCAGAAAATGTAGGGGAGGAAATAGGCTGGTTAAGCTTAGTAATTTTTGCTCTCCACCGCCTAGACTCTAGAAACGAATGGCAATGCACACACAAAATGAGGCCACATTAAGTTTCGTGATTTTGGCACTGCACCGCCTAGACTCGAGAAACGAATGGCAATGCCCACACGAAATGAGGCCACAAGTAGTCACTCTTTTTCATGCTGTCGAATCTCCTTGCTCTTGATGTTACCCATCAATGAAAAACCCTCTTAACCTTGAAGACTGCTAGCAATCCCAGCAAAAAATCTGGGAACACCCACAGCGGATCTACACTGATATTCGCTGTGCCGGGAGTTGTGTCTTTACAAATAATTATGAAACTTAAGCTATGAATAGATTCGATCCCATATTTCGTTTATGAAGAACCACGCATTGCTGAAATAATGGACACATTTTATATTCCAATAGACTTAATAAATCGCGTGTGCGGAGCAGCAAAGGCATCATGGTCTTTTTGTCCACCTTCATACGCCAAGTACATTGTGTTCCACTAAAAACTATACAGGGTTCTTTTTCTGTAAAAATAAAATACGCAGTGCCGAATTCTCAGTCTAAGCCTAAATAAAGAACTAGAGGTCGGGCCCAGACACCAGTGTTTTTGAAATAACCGTTATCTAATGCAAATGATATAGCTATTTCTTGAAAACTTGCAAAAATAAATTAAGTTTCCTTTCTGTGTAGTTTGCGCCTTTGAGAACCCTGTATTCGCCCCGGTGTCGGACACCATTTTACCATTTAAAATTTGCGAAAATCGCTTATACCTTTCGAACAATGCAACAATACTTTCGGAGACTTGTTATCTGATTAGAACCGCTATCGCTTCATTTGGGTGGAAACTGAGTGCTGAAAGAAGCGCGTTTATATTTTACATGAAGCAAATAAACCCATTTCTTTGGGAAACAGTCTGTAGTTTTCGGGGATTTTTTTTTTATTAAAAACGATCATTAAGGAGACGCGTTGATGTACAAAAGTCCGCAAATGACAAGCTTAGACATAAATTAATTTTAAAAAGACACTGTAAGTATACAAATTAATTTTTCGGTATAACGTCGCAGTCAACGCAAAGAAACGTAAGCAAAGAAGATTGCTAGGCTTATCAACCTAATACTTTTATATTTATTACTTAGTGTTTTATATGCTTGCGTCAAATAGTGCATCTTCGTAGGATGTTGGTTTGCCCTCATCAGCATTGGCCATGACGGTTGCCAGATTACAAACATCCGTTCTTCTCCACGTCAAGGTCACCGAGAGGTTAATAAAACGCAGTCCGTGGCCCAATATGCCCAAGCACTTTGCGTAGGCATTCGTTGTTCGGTCAACTCGTCACCTAACGCCACCGTCCCAACGACTGTGGAGCGACAATAGGATTCCGAGAACTCGCGTTGCCCTGGCTTTCTCGAGCTTTCAGTGATTTCAGTGACTGTCAAGTTCAGGCTCCCCTAAGAGTCCTATTACTAAGGGAAGGAGGCAACAAATCTTTTTAGGCTAATTAGAGAGGTTGCAGTGAGACACCCCTGTTGCGAGCATGCGACACGGGAATATCGTTCAGTAACGTGCAGGTGCTAATGACGTCCGATCAGATCGGGACTTTATTCGCTTTTAGACATATTAATTGATGTATATCGTATTTCATTTGGGCATAACGAACATCGCTTTACTCGGATATGAACCGCATGGCTGCCAAGTTGAAGTACCCTTCGCATGCCAGGTGAACGTTTTCAATTGACAACTAACAACGAGCTAGAGAGTGACGAAGGCTAGGTTCAGCGACTGCGCATCCTGTTAAAGAAACTCCAATATATCTGCACAGGTATACCCTCAAACGACGGACCTCCATCTCTGCCGATATTGAGCGATGCACACACATATTTCTCATATATGATGGCCTCATAAAGGCCATGCAACATCCATACATGGATACATCTAAATCCCATGAGGATTAACAACATATAAAGCTCCTAATCAACGACAACAAAAAAGTCGTATCGTTGGACTTAGTTAAGCATGTCCACCTTGACCCAGATATTTGTTCATCTGATGTAACACCGCTTCAAAGGCACCGTCACCTTACATTCCACCAGGAAAACTCCCAGAGCACGAAACGCTTTTTGCAATACCGACCACCCAAGTCGCAACAACCTCGTCACTTCCGCCTTCTCTCGAGCCGCAGGGGGGGGGGGGGAGATAATATTTGCAGTAACCGGACTAAAAAGGAAGAAAACGTCACGAAACATATGAGCACTAGAATCGTATCGTCGCCAGATGATTCTACCCGAAACAGTAATGTAAATTTGTAAATAGTGTAAATAAACAGTGAGGTAAGGTTACTCACCTCTCTAATATCACAGCTTAACCATTAGATAACATTTTTCATATTACTTGTTGACAGATTTATTCGCATTTTCGCTGGTGGATTGAGCGTTTAGAGGAATAGAGTTTTCCACTGAAAAGTTGTCTCAAAGAAACCGCGGCGATTTTGAAGAACCTGGATGACTTCGCAAACATCTTCTGCACGTGTTTGGAGATCGATTATACTTTCGTAGATCTTGTTGTTGTTAATGTCTGCAATACCGTACACCGCAATGATGAAATATCAGAACTTCCAGTGAATGTTCTGCACACGCCTAAATACAAGCATAAAATGGACAGCGCTTTAATTTTTAGCGAAATAGTTGCTATGTACTTTTGCTCATGAAAACATTCAAGGCATTCACACGTTATAGAGAAACCCTAAAACATGAGACGAAGGCGCGCCAATTTGATCAAGATGGGTCTTGTTAACATAATGCGGTAATATCTGTTGAAAAGTTGACAATTATATTTATTCCGTAACGTCCCTCCTAGAGCCCGGGAGAGAGCGCATGAAAGACTGAAGTACACATATCGTTCAGGTACTTCCACAACTAAGCCGATTAAGCTTCAACAATCCTAAGCAAACATCCGACAGTCGACGCCTTACAACCCTGTGCAGCGCACGAAAGAAAAACTTGACTTGTTTAAGTTTGTCATTTATGGAGATAACATGGACGCAACAAGGTTTTCCTTGAAGGTATTAGTTAGTACAAAAGATATTTCCTTTGGATTTTAATAAGCTTTCTTTGGTTCGCCACACATTTTTCACGGTGCCAGACCAAGGGCCAAAAACGCCAGATACTATAAAACAATTTATTTTTGAGGCACTTATTTTTCACAAATCGGACGCAAAGGTCAAAATCACGGCCACAATTTTTCGCGAATTCCAATCGCCTGCATTGAAACTCTTCAGGACCGAAATTTTTAGCCTGTCCTTAAATTTCTCGAATCTTTTAATTGGCGAAAGTCGCGAAAATTAACTCGCGAACTTAAAAGGTTTTACTGTATCAACCCAAGAAACAAGTAGCTAAGCCTAATTCTGACACTTGTTTATCCGTCCAAGCCTAAAATTGTCCGGTGAAATGGAACAGCCCGAGGTGAAGCCTGGGTTTGGCGTTTTCTAGAAACTGAGCCCGATATAAATCAGGTGGCAGCTGAATGACCAAGCAGTGAAGCCTAACCATGGCAGTTTCTTGGCAATTTATGGCCAAAAAACCCAGTTCTGACCAAAAGTATCAGGTTAGGTCATACCTCCTTTTTGCGCTCTTCAGTGGCCTAAATTGCCTGACAAGAAGCAAATTTTGGCCCAAAACAACCATGCTACTGGGGGCTCACTGATACCCCAACGCGGCTATACAAAACAGTCACGTCATCATGGCTCGCATCGCCAACAAAGAAAGCCGGCAAAACCCTAACCATGGGGGCTTACGTGCCTTCGCTGCTTCAGTGATGTGTAATATATATGCTCTGTGCCATCCAATCCAACCTAACCTAACCCACCCGAACCCCTGCTCGTAGTTAATGAAGACGGGAGAAACTTTTCTGCTCAAAACAAAGAGAGATATAGGAATCATTACGCTTCCCGTTCTCATCCCTCTCCCGGTGATATTGTTCCGTACCCTGGACCGTGCAGCTTCCAAATCAGCGGTGCATCGTCTGGGAGAAGCAAATAGCAAGGGACGTACGTGACCTTCCTAGGGGTATTCATTATTCCTTTTTTCTTGCGTCCAGGAACAGCCGAAGCCTGAATGTTGGTACACACAATGCTGGAACAACTTCCTGCAGTTGTTTTGTCTATTCCTTGATTGGGCATCATCTGTTTTTTACTTGTGTTTAGCTTCCTTGTTTATAACTGAGTTTGTACGGGTTAGGAAGAAATGATCTCACCCTACTTCGTTTCATTCCACTTAGCTGGGCTAAGGAGAAGCCCGCCAACCATTTGTGCTAACCGAAGTGCTAGAATAATTCACGTGACCTTCCGTTTCGCGCAGTGCTCAAACAGTATATTCATTTCGTTAGATCCAAAGTTTACGCAAAAAATCCTGCCAAAAAAAAACTTAGAAGGGCGCGAACGTTGCAACTAATGAATTGCTGTATATAAACTGGTGCTTTATTCTGCAATATACTCTCTATTACCTTCAATATGCAGGACTTCTTTCTAAAAGAACATGGTCACGAAGAACCAATCTTAGTCCGGGATTTCGAAACCCCGCCCTTTTTAGAACAACTTTGATCTCGGAAAGAGGAGTATTTTGAGTTTATTTGTGGTCATCCACATTTGACGTTACTCTTTTCCCGTTCTTTTTTTAATGCGATATTAGATGCGAGAACATTTTTTCGGGGGCCCCTCCCCTCTCCCCATGGGGAAATTCTGTTCTGTAACATGTACAGAATGCGCGTGCGCTTGAGAGTGGAATGTGGACCGAATTAAAAGTCATAACAATACTCTGAAGGTGCCCGTAGGAAAACCCGAGATAGTAAACGCGACGCTCAACCTCTGCACCAGCGGAGAAACTCGTGAAGCTGAAGTTCTTAATTGTTTTACTTTTTATACGCCATCCGACATCGCGGAACGTGCAAATGATGCCAGGGAGTAGCTCCGATGTTTTCTACTGCTGCACGAAGGCTCGTACAGCATATGCGCAATTTAACGCAAGGAGCTCGCACTTGAGCACAAAACTCTGCAAAGATTACTGAACAGATGGCATACGTTTGAAAGGTGTCAGTGCATAGTACTTATGGGGAATATAAAAAATACATTATGGGAACTGACTACGATATGTTCGAGATAAAGGTGGGGTATTGCGCCTGGGGCTTCGTTCGAATACGTCTGGACTAATTCTCGTTCAGCTTGGAAAAAGGGAGCCTCTGAAAATGCAAGGAACTCGAACAGATAGAACAAGTAAAAAATACAAATATCTGATGGTATGGCTGAATTGATGAAGTATAAGTTTATACGTGACTGAAGGAAGTATAATTAGGAAGAGGAAAATATTTTCCTTTGTGAAATTCAAAGCACTGTTGAATTGTAATACATATAAAGTGGACAGGGATATATAAACATTTGTGATGGCCCCTGGACTACCCTTTGGCAACAGGGTACTGTGCATGATGTGAGAGCTTCAATCGAGACTAGAAATTCGACCAAAAAGTGGTGTTGCAGTGGCAGCCGGAGCGCACGAGGGTATAAATAATTACGGGTACAAGGGTGAATCGACTGGTCGTCACTTGAGAGAAGTAGTGCAATTATTATAATAAAATTTCAGGAAAGCTTAACTCAAATGAAATTTACATTGTAAACCCGAAATGTGTAAGAAAGCAAACAAACATGGAAACATTTAAATACAAAATGGCCGAAACGAACATCAAAGCTGACATTTAAGTATATACGTACTAGTGATGGGGCAGACAATATTCGTTCAATTGAAACAAGAGTAAGAGAAGTAGAACGAAAACATATTGGAGGAAGTATAGCAAAATAAATCACACTTAGCAATATACAGGTCGAACATAATGAGAGAAAACAGCGCAAAAGGGTACAACTGGAAGCGAAAATCCGCACAAGACAGAGCGTTTACTCGATACTATCGTGTTTTTACTGATCCACAAGAAGAACGAGAACGCACATTGTTCCACATGTTCACACGCACATCTTCTCTCCATGATATCTATGCATAACTGCTCGCGCTGGGCCTTCCTTGTAAGTTTCAGGAGTTCCAGCTCGTAAAGCCGTGTCAACCAGCGGCTTGCCGCGGTTTTTGAAATCATGTAAACTTTATGTAAATACGGGATCACCATCGGTTCCTTTATTTCCACACCATGTTTCGTAGACTGGTTATCTTTTTCTCTTCAGCAGTGTCCCTACAACGTTTGAGAGTAGTGCCGATAGATGGCCCGCAGTTTTGGGCTTGTCCATTTACGACTTGAAGCAGTCCCCTAGAGTGTGGAAGCAGGAGTCTTCAGTGCCAAGCCTATGCCCCTCTTTACCATTATTGAGTGGGCCGGCCCGTAGTCAAGAATACATCTCTTAGATCTTGGCCTGTACTTCCAGTACGCCCCTTCGTGTCCCTGCGTGTCCAAAATGGAGACATTTTCGACTTGTTTGGGAACCTTAAGTTTACGTTTGAGATTCCACAGTACCTGGACATTTCCATCAGCCTAGGAGGCTCCCATGTCTCCTGGAAGTACAACCCAAGCTGTTTAACAGGTATTCTTTACTTCATGTCGGCCCACTAAAATTGAAAAGAGGGGTATTTTGTTAAACTGTCTACGCTAGCCCTTAAAAACATCCTGCTTCCGCACTGTAGCGGACAGCTTCAGGTTATAAATTGGCAGATCAAAAATGCGGGCCACCCATTGACACTACTGTCAAACCTGCCAGGCACACTGCTGACTAGAACAAAAGGTAACCAGTCCACAAAACGTAATGTGAAAAGAAAGCTACCAGTGGTCATCCCCTATTTACAGAAAGTTTATATAATTTAAGAAATGTGAAAAACCGCTACTTAAGAAGCAATCCAATAAGCTTGTTTCATGTGCCAAGGGCGTTGTGTACATCATTCATTTTTCGTGTGGCCGCACTTACGTCGGGCAAACGGGACGCTGTCTAAACGATAAAATGCCTGAGCACAGGTACTTTCTTGGAACCACAGTGGAGTGGGGACGGGCAACTTTCAAATCACTGTAAAAGTTGCTTGTGCGAACCGTCTTTCAATGCAACCAAATTTTGGGAAGGCGCAAAGTAAAAGTGCCACGTGAGGTGCTTGAGTCGTTCTGCATCCACACTGGCGGAAGAAGCTGAATTAGCAGGGCTTCATTGGTGTGGTCTAGTAAGGAGCTGGAATTCCTGAAACTAGCACTGAGGTTCAGCGTGAGTTGTAATGCTTTGATGTCATAAGAAGATGTTGGTGTCAACGTGTGAAAGAATGTGCGTTTTTTTCCCATATATATTAGTAAATGTACAGAATTGCCAGTCAGCGTTCTGTCCTGCCCAATTCGTCGCTTACTTTTTGTACCTTTGTGCGCTGTTCTATCTAATTATGTTTAAAAACAACCGACTAGCCCAGCTCTCAATTTTACTATTGTTTGTTTGTTTATTTATTTTTGACACAATTGTCAGGGTGGTTGGGACAAAAGGCGAAAACGAATCACCTGACTAGGTCCCAACCCCCGTTACAGCACTCAGCAGCAGGGCACAGGAAATGAATCAAAAACAGCATAAATCAAAAATAAAACAATATATGAGAAGATAACAATATAAGGAACAAAAAATGTACAATCTATTTTGATGTGAACTATACTAGGCATACACACTAGGCACATTGAAGTATACCGTAAGGTATTTTTTGAAAAGAAACATGAACGCTATTGTTTGGGCTAATTCGAATACACAATAACTTTTGTTAAGAATATCGGTTATCTGGTAGGATATTTTTTGTGTACCGTAATCAGTTCTTATTTTAGGTTTTGAAAACTATAATGTACAGGTCAGAAAAGAATAAAATATGAAAGGCACATGTGTTCAATAATGAAATGGGGAGTTCTTTACTGCTTGAGGCATCATGTGAGTGTAAAAGACAAAAACATATATGGTTAAACTACAAGAAAAATGCACATAGTCTATGCCATAGCAATAGCCAGACGCTGGAACATGCAGTTCTAAAGTGTACGGGTATTTGTCAGGCCCTCTTTAAAAAGGGAAGGGATTTGGAAAGAGCGCTGAGTTTTTCAGTCGAGGATGGAAGAACGAAAAAACAAATGGTTATAATTAGGGTTCAGACTTTTCGGTTTAAACCGATAAAAACCGATAAAAGTACGCCGAATTCATTTTCGGAAATTAGGTTTTAACCGAAAAAGCTCAGCTTGAAGGTTCGGCGTTTTCGGTTTAAACCGACAAAACCGATTAAAGTACGTCTAATCCGTTTTCTTAAATTCGGTTTTAACCGTTTTTAGGGCCGCGTCAAGGTGGGTTGGGGAGGGGGTTGGGAGAGAGGGCTTTGCAAGGCTCGACATTGTGTGACGTCTTCGTGATTGCCCTTTTCCAAACTTTACATACAACAAAAGAGGTCTTGGATTGGCCTTCGCGGGACATGTGTGTCCTTTCTGTGATCGGGCTTAGTGTGTCAAGTTCCCGGTTCTAGAAAGAAAGTTCGGATGTGGGCTAGTGTGAGGTTTTTCGCTTCCTGTACTTCAGAGGACATCGAGGAAAGCCGTCAATTAAGACCTTTCTTAACACCCTCTCTCAAACTTCTCTCTAATTAAGAATATAAATACAATGGATTTTTCTTTTGCCATTCCGCTGGTTCCTGTACGGTGATCACCTCACACGGTCACGTCTTCAGAATAGAAAGGAAAAAGGAGCGCGCTGAAGAAGTTATGCCCGCGAATTCCGCGATTTTGAGGTGTGTCCTGACGGAAGTTGTAGCGAAGACCACGAACGTATATGTGCCGTTATTCTCTGAGTGATCACAAATATCACAGCTACAAGGATCATCTGATCCGGTGCCGATGTGGTCATATTCACCGAAAAAAACGGCAAACTTCTTTGGGAATAAATATACACCGAAAAAAAACGAAAATTTAATTTAAAAATAAACACCGAAAAAAGTACACCAAATTTTGAAAAAAATAAAAACAGAAAACGCGGAACTTTAGTTATAATCAGAAAAACGTAGGTTTTGTGATTATAATTTCGTATTAATAATGATGATGATAATATTTATTTTGTAATAATACATAAAACTGATAGGGTAGGTGATTTAATGAGAGACATAATTTATACTAAAGTTTAAAGGAGAGGTGTAGATGCTTATAGGCTCGCTCGATACAAGGGGAACCGCCAACACTATACATGTGTGGTTCCAACCTTTGAAAGAAGACATACTTTTGCTGGGAGTGTTCAGGTCGTAAGAATGCCTTACAATAAATGTGTCGTCTTCATAACGCCTAGCAAAAAAACAGCGTTTGGCTAGTGTCAAGAAAGCAAGGTGGGCTCGTTCTTCCACAACCTAAGGCTAGTTGAGTGAACAAAGTTCGTCAAAATTAAATGAGTGGAACATGGGTCCACTCATTTAATACATGGTTCATCGGAGGAAGGTCAAAATTATATTGCATGTTGACATAGTTTGCATCGAAGCACCGCAGAAACACCCCCGTTTTTCTCCCTCCTTTTCTATACACACTTTCCGCCTAGTAATTTGTTGTAAGTTAAAATAAAAATAAAAAGGAAAACGCAGCACCTAATTACCATTAAATGAGAGTGATATCGCACTTCCCGCGTCGTTCGCACCTTTTTTTTGTTTTATGGTCCACTTTACTTTGGCCCGTCCTCCATCGGCAGCTCATGCTTCTCAAAAGAAAAAGAACATAGATGCAGACTACGTTTCAATTGTCAGATTGTTGATTCCCCTCCCCCCCCCTTTAAAGTGCCTTGCTTGTATATCAGTCTCAAATACGTGCTACCCTTGAAACCTTCCACCGGCTATAAAACACTAAGACGATCTTATGAGGATAATCCGCTGGTTCATCGCACATCGAAATTAGGTTATACCATGCTCATATGAAAAGTATTATTTGTATTTGGGTACAGTTTACATGTACCTAATTTAGGCATTTATGTGTCCGAAATGTACGTCGGGAGTGGGAAAAGAGTGTTCGCCAGGCCAACGCTTTCCAATCTGAGCACTAATCACAGCAGGGGGACTTTTTCATGCAGAAAGACAAGGCAGCGGGGCGAAATCAGGTACGTATTTGGTCTCTTAGCGTGCATTTATTGGGCCGTACAGAAAAAAAATAACAGTTCATAACAGTGCCTTAACGAATACGGCTGAATTTCTCCCGACCCTTATATTCTTACGATCCTTCCACGTGTTTTTTTTTTTTCGGAATCGGAACCTAGTTTTTTAGTGCAACCTACAGCAAAACTACTGGTGTGCCCGTAGAGCAATATGGACGAGTAAGGCACCGAATATTGTGGTAAACATTTTGACTTGCAACGCTCGCAAGCTTTCGTACAAAATGTGACTGTGTCGAGCTCTGTACGTCAGCACCCTAAGTGATGTTCCTGTATGTTTTTGATGACAAAAAATGTAAAGACTGCAACATAATGCCGACGTCTCGGTATGGTTCTGATTAAATTACACCCACCACAAGCACACTTTATTATTCGCAGACCAAGCGAAACGTTTTTGTCCATGCCTTCTCTCTATTTACTCACGTTTCTTACCAATGTTTTGTCATATTCAGTAGACAGCTATTTAGACTAAATTTTGTAGCACGCCCGAGCTCGTTGTCTTTTGTGTGATAATTCTTCCCTCCATGTTTTACAATCTCCAGTTCTTTCCGTAAGCCCTCGTTTTTTTCATTGACATCTTCGTTTTTACAGCTACTGTCATTCTCCTGTATTGCTTTGCGTAGTTTTACATAGTTGAACAATCTTTCCTTTGGTTCAATATTTATTCCGTCGATATGAATAGAACAGCAGAAAACATAGTGCTCAGTCAGGGCAAACTACCTTGATCTGCTACTCGGAAATAAAGGATAGTATGGGGAGACGCTGTTAACATGTTAGTGCTGTCGCATCGTTGTGAGAGTATAAATATATGGGCATGCAATAATATCACAAACAAAATATTTAAAACTCGACTGAAATGACACGTTCAAAGTACGTCGTTTATTTGGGAGAACTGTTCGCTCGAGTTCTGTGCAGCAGCAGCACAAACATTACCTAGATGTAAGTACATTTGTGCGGAGGAACGTGAGGCAGGTAGGTATATATTCGCTCTCGAAAGCGCAGGCGCCACAGAAAGGCGAGCAACCCCTTCAATAAATGATTGTGAGTCCAGACTAGGTTTGAAAATGATTATATATATTATTGATATATTTAAGGGTGGGGCTGAGATGATGTGCAGTGAAGCATCACATAGGATGGGTCTCAGTTAATCGTAGGTGTGTGCCAACTTCGCGACAATGTTGCAGAACATCAGGTCGGTGACAGATAGGGACCTTGGTAATTTTTTTTGTAATCAACCGCCAAAGCTGTACACCACGTACAAGGCACGAGCCTGCGTGTCGCTCCGTTCGTGCGAACAGGAACTCCGTTTGGATGGGGCGATTGTTCTTGCGTGGGACTATACTTAGATAATCATATTAGGGTATTTCTTGTACAATGATTGTTTCTGAAAGTCTTAGGGTAGTCATATTGCTTCTAGCGGTAAGCTTATTCCAGCTTGTCGTTGTACGGAGTGGCCTCATCGAGATAAGCATTGACTGGAGACGGGCGACAGGAAGGCTTCGTGCGTAAACCATGTAGGCAGTTTTTGACTAGATCTGCTTCAAAAGTCAGTCTGTTAATCTGGATCAAGATGAGATTGGCGAGCATTACTGTAAGATGGGCAGAATGAGCGCAGTGTAACTTTGCTATCGCGGTAGGCACTAGTATCACGGGTGTGGAGGTAGGACGAAAAGAAGAACAAAAAGAGGAGAAAAATAAAACTAAGAGGATTGGGAGAAACGGCGCGAAGTGCTGCTGTTCTGATCCGACGCTTCTTGAAACCGGCAACGCTCCGGTTCCTGAAGCCTCACCGAAACCGGCAACGCTCCGGTTCTTGAAGCTACAGTGAACCCGGCAACGCTCCGGTTCCTGAACCCACAACGAACCCGGCAACATTCCGGTTCCTGAAGCCAAAAAGAACCCGGCAACACACCGGTTCCTGAAGGCACGCCGAAGCCGTCAACGCTCCTGTAACCCCACGATGTCAGGCGTGAGTCGAGCTTTAGTGGGGACTTCACCACGGGGACTCTGGTTTCCTCTAAGTCTTTTATTTTCTTTTGTTTGATAATTACCTCCTGATTTACCTTAATTATTTCAACACCTATGCACATATCTTTGTTTCTCCTGGTCTTGTCCCAATAATTTCGCGTGTCAGACCGGGCGGACGTGACGTTTGTGATGAGCCTGCCAGCATCCCATTTGCCATCAGTTTAATTGGATCTCTTCGTTCGGGACACTCACAAATTGGTGAAGTGAGGAAGACGACCATAGAGAACGAGCGTTTAATGGCGGTAGAAAATGAGTTGGGTGATCAGGGAAACGAGTTGAAGAAGTGTATTGAGGATGAAATCGCTAGATTACGAGAAGAAAGAGCGTGGGCGCGACAGGAACGTGAAGAGAAATGTGTCCGGTTGGACAGGGAACGCGATGTTCTGCAACTTCGGTTTGCAATACAAGCGCAGCGGCGTTACGTCAGGATGCAATCCAAGGTAACGATGAAGGAGAGGCTACTAACTTGAGCACTTGGCGGCGACAACCGGCGAGGTGCAACCCTTCAGCCGTCAAAAGATAATTCCTCAATTCAAAGAAGAACGGGATGACTTAGACGCATGTTTTCTACGCTTTGAACGTACTGCAACGGGAATGGGTTGGCTTCAGCAGAAATGGGGGATGACTCTGAGTTTGTGCTTTAACGTTAAATAGTTAACAGTATGGGGCTGGTTGTCGCCAGAAGACGCACTGGATTATGCGAAAGTGAAGCTGGCACTGCTTCAGAGGTTCCGCTACACTAAAGAAGGAAATAGGGAACGGTTTAGGTATGAAAAAATCCAAAGAGGGAGAGACGAGGAGACAGTTTGCCGCCCGACTCGCTGGGCATTTCGACAGGATGGTTGATATGGCCAATATTCATCGCATATTCAAGCCCTCAGTGGCAACGTATTGGTTGAGCAGTCTCTGCTCACTTGCTCCACCAAGTTTACTATCTTTTCCGAGAGAGAGAATTCCAAAACTGGGAAGCTATTGCGTCAAAGACGGACCTCTTCCTAGAGGCTCAGGCTCAGCCCACTAAGAGCAAGTCGGCAATCGACGAGACGAGCAAGCAGTCTAGTTTTGCGGTAGCGGACAATTCTAAAGCAGGAGGGGCAGGAAAGCTTTGCGTTGCTTTTTATGCAACAAAATTGGGCAGAAAGCGAAAAACTGCAATGGGCGTCGGACGACCATCAAAATAATTATTTGCTAGCATTGCGGGAAAACTGGGTACCGTGCAGATAGCTGCAGGTCAAAGCCTAGTGGCAGTCATCAGGTGCGATGTCTCTGGACGAAGTCAAGAAACGAAGAAGCGCCCGAGCTAGAGAGATGGTTTGGTTACCCTCAAGAATGGTGACAAGATTCTGATTGTCAATTCGGCAGTAGAAAATCTTCCAAAGATTGAAGTGGAGAATCTGCCAGGTGCAGAGGGAGATGTGGGTGGCCACTTAGTAAGTTTCCTCAGGGACATGTGCTGCAACACCGTTGTTGTTCGCCAGAACTTGGTACCGAAAGAAGCGTACACGGGAATATTGAGCCCGGTGTTTCTACTGAACAAGACAGTAAGGTACCTTTCCAAGGCCAAGGTTGTGGTTAGGACAGCATGCTACACAAGAACTTAACAGCGAAGTGTGTAAGCGACTCTCTGCACGATCTGGTGTTAGGAAATGTGCCGCTTGTACGAGATGTCAACGACCCCGATCCAAACTGGAGTTTGAATGAGATAACGAGGGAAGCACATATGCTTGCGACAAAGCCACTCGATGAACAGAAAACAGGAACAAAAGGTGTCCTGGCGAAAGAGACACATGTGGAGTATTTAGAACGCTCTGCTGACGAATATATACTCGAACGGGGCAAAAAACAGTTTTGGGACACCACGGGGGCTGCGCAGACCAAGAGGCCTACATGTCGACCCGGGCCATCGCCTCCCGAACTGCGAGTACCGGAGGTAGTACTTCTTCAAACGACTGAAGAGGAGCTCATCCAGGAGCAAAAAAATGACGAAACTCTGAAGAAATACTTCCATGACGTCGGAAAAGTAATCAGAATGCACAGGGTAAGAACGAAGTACGAGTTTTTAATCCGAAATAAGCTGTTGTATTGGAGCTGTACATACAGCTCGGGAAGAAAAACAGACCACTTGGTTCTCCCAAGATGTTTCGGCGAACTGTCACCGGGATGGCATATGACGGAATAATGTCAGGCCACCAGGGCGTGAGCAAATACAATAGCACTGGTGTCTGAAGAATTCTTTAGGCCGGAAGTTCAAAGCGACATTAAGAGGCACGTGTGGTTATGTGACATTTGCCAATTAATGATCTCCAAAGGAAGAGTAGGCAAGGCCCCATTAGCCACCAAGCCGACGATTGTAACCCCATTTCAGAGGATGGCGATTGACATCATTAGTACGATCGCTTCCAGATCAGACTCGAGGAATCTATACATTCTAACCATGATAGATGTGGCTACTCGATACCCCGATGCGGTTGCCTTGAAAACCATCGTAACTCCGGTAGTAGCGCAAGCTTTAGTGGACATATTTATGCGATATGGCGTACTGAGAGAGGTCTTTAGGGACCATGCCGCAGCGTTTACGTCAAACTTGAGAAAGCGGGTGGGTCGCTGCTGTCAGTGAGGCGAATTTCGACTGCTCCTACCACCCGATGAGCAATTAGTTGGTAGAAAAATTTAATGGCACTTTAAAGTTGATGTTTTGTAGATTATGTCAGAGAGGCCCAAGATATGGGACCGGTACCTTGCGACGCTGCTGTTCGCTTACCGGGAGGTACCTCAGTCCAGTTTGTAGTTCTCTCCATTTGAGCTGTTATATGGGAGAACGGTAGGGGCCATTAACTATACTGAGAGAAGTGTGGTCCAACGAGGTGCTGAACGAAAAAAGAACTAGTCATATGAGCTACGTCATAGAGCAGAGAGATAAGCTGGAGGAGACCTGCAAGCTGGCACATCAATGCTTGAATGAATACAAAGGAAAATACAAGGCGCATTATAACCAGAAGGAAGTCAACCGAAAAATGAAGGTAGGGATAAAACACTAATCCTCCTTCCAAGTGACAACAACAAAATTCTCATGCAATGAATTGGTCGCTTCATCGTCACGGTGCGAATAAATGAAGTTGACTATGAGTTGGAGATTGCAGGAATGAGAAAAGCCTTCCATGTTAGCATGCTGAAAAGTATAAAGAGAGGGCCGAAATGGACCTGGTGCCACCGAAGTGCAGCGCGGCAACAGCAACTGATGATGACGCCAAAAACGATGGGGAAGATGCTTTAGACGTTGTCGCGACTCTGTCCCTGACAATACAGCTAAACAGGCAAGACATACTGGTGAATACGGCACTGAGTACAGAGGAGAAGAAAGAAGTTGCGACTTTGAATGTAGAATTCGAAGAAATCTTCTCGGATCTACCCGAAAAGGACAGACTTGATCAAGTGCGATCTCAAGCTGACCGCTCAGGCGTCAGTGCATGTTAAACAGTACCCTCTGCCCTTAAAGGTACACGATGAAATGGAGAAGGAAATAACAAAGATGCTGCGTCTGGGAGTGATCGAGAGATCAACACCACCACTCAAAGTTTTTATATTATCAGTTAAGAAGTCAGATGGGTCCAGAAGATTTCGCATCGACTTTAGGAGGCTAATTTATCTGTTGGTGGCCTATGCGGAGCTCATTCCCAGGGTAAACGTCACGTTTGTATAAATTGGATATAAACGTTCCTCGTCGAAGTTAGACTTGCCAAGAGATATTGGCAGATCCTCATAAATCATCAAAGCAGGAAACAGCATTTTCAGCCTTGAGCGAACTCTATCATTGCAGATCCATGCCGTTCGGCTGAAAGACAGCTTCAGTGACTATCACGAAGCTGTTGCGGATCCTACTGAAGGGCATACCGAATGTACGCCACTACATCGATGACGTTCTGGTGTCTACGGACTTGTGGAAGGAGGACATTGATGCGGCTATGGCTATATTCGGAAGGTTGCGCGATGCAGGGATCCCTGTCAAGCCAAAGAAGTGTGAAATTGGATCTCACGAAATTAGCTATCTAGGCAAAGATTAGAATCAGGTCAAGTAACCCCAAGACAGGAGATCCTCACGGAGATCCTCCAAGAGGCACAAAGGCCGACAACGAAACTACAGGTTTGGTTCTTCCTGGGTTTGATTGGATTCTACTGGGATTTATTCCTAACTACGCAGAGGTGGCGGCTCCTCTGACAATGTTAACCCCGAAGGAACTCGCTACGAGGTGCAGTGGGACGATGAGCGAAAAAGGGCTTCAGACGCCTGAAGGAGGAATTGTGTAAACACCCCATCCTCATGGCGCTCGACGTAGACAATGAATTTTCGATACGTACGGGCGCCTCAATAGTGTGTTTGGGAGCAGTCCATCTACCGGAAAAAGATGGCGTACCCTGCCGTGTACGCAAGCACACGGCTAAGCAAGCGGAAAAGAACTATGCCACGATTCAAAGGAAAGGTTTGTCACTAGTATGGGTTGTTGAAAAGTTCTGCACTATATTCATGTGGCAACCACTTCCGAGTGCAAACTGACCACCCGCCGCTGGATTTCTTAAATTAGGTTAAACCCACAAACAGTAGGGTGATGCGATGGAGCATAAAGATGTAAAACTATAGTTTTCACATTGAATACATTAAGGGGAAGGATAATGTAGGTGCAGACTGCTTAAGTCGGATGTAAAAAGGAATTCGAGACTTAGAAGGCCATCGTGAATATTTTATTATAGTTTTTCTTGCTCGATAGCGCATGGGTTAATACGGTGGTCGAGTTAGTGGTTTCGTAGTGCAAACATGTTTTTTTTGTGGGATGAGGGACGCAATATAATGTGAATCGACTTTTATTCTATAGTTATTTATGCATGATTGCTTCTTGTTTTGTTTTTGTCGTACCTCGTGCGCGAATGTGGAATGAAAGAACAATGCTACATCGCGTGCGATCAACTGTGCAGATTGGTGTTGCGCGTGCGAGTGCTACGAGAATGAATCCGGTCTCCGCAGGGCTCGAGATCGCCTATGTCAAGAGTGAGTGCTGTGAAAGTTCCGGCAGGGAATATCCTCAGCCCGAGATTTTACTAATGGGCTTCAAGTTTGACGGTATAGAAAAGTTCAACGATGAACTTCTCAAAGTTGGGGGCATTGTCACGGGTATGGAGCAGGGGAAGAAAGGAAGTAGAAAAAATGAAAGCCGTTTACAACTCCCTGTAACGCCGAATTAGAGCGCAGCTCTTGAGGAGGAGGGAAGGAAAGGGGGGGTCACGTGCCTCGGGGAGGGGGGGGGTGTCACGTGGCCCGGGGGTCCCGTGATCTCAATGGGCGGAGAAAATTTTCCGCTAAATTTAGCGGGGAAAATTTTCCGCTAGATTTAGTGGGGAAAATTTTCCGCTAGATTTAGCGGGGAAAATTTTCCGCTAAATTTAGCGGGAAAAGTTTCCGCTAGATTTAGTGAGGCAAATTTTCCGCGAAATTTAGCGGGGAAAGTTTTCCGCTAGATTACGCGAAGAAAATTTTCCGCCAGATTTCGCGGCAAAATTTTCCGCTAGATTTAGCAGGGAAAGTTTTCCGCTAGATTTAGCGGAAAAAATTTTTCGCTAAATTTGGCGCGGAAAATTTTCCGCTAGATTTAGCGGGGAAAATTTTTCACTAGATTTAGCCGTGAAATTTTTCGCTAGATTTAGCGGGAAAATTTTCCGCTAGATGTTGCGGGGAAACTTTTTCGCTAAATTTAGCGGGGAAAAATGTTCCGCTAAATTTCGCGGGTTAAATTTTTCGCTAGATTTAGCGGGGAAAATTTTCATCTAGATTTGGCGGAGAAAATTTTCCGCTAAATTCAGCGGGAAAATTTTCCGCTAGATTTAGTGGGAAAATTTTCCGCTAGATTTAGTGTGGAAACCTTTTGGCTAGATTTAGCGGGGAAAAGTTTCCGCTAGATTTAGCAGGAAAAATTTTCCGCTAGATTTAGCGGGAAAATTTTCCGCTAGATTTAGCGGGAAAATTTTTCCGCTAGATTTAGCTGGGAAATTTTTCGCTAAATTTAGCGGGAAATTTACCCATCAGGCACCGCGCAGTTACGCCAACGCCGACGGCGACACCGACGCCGCTCAAGCCGGAAACGGGCGCCAGAGCTGCGCTCTAAAAGAGGACAGAAATAAAGAGGATCGGGAGAAATGGCGGGCAGGGGCTGGTGTTCTGACCCGACGTTTCCTTAAACCGGCAACACTCCGGTTCGTTGAGCTACAACGAACCCTGCAACGCTCCGGTTCCTGAAGCCAAACCGCAGCCGGCAACGCTCCTGTAGCCCCACAGCGTCAGGCGTGAGTCGAGCTTTAGTGGGGACTTCACCACGGGTACTTTAGTCTAGTTTGAATCTTTTCGCTTCTCTTGTTTCATAATTACCGCCTGATTTAACTTTATTATTTGAATACCTATGCACATGTCTTTGTTTCACCTGGTCATGTCTAAATCATTTCCCGTGTCGGACCGGGCGAAGTTGGAAAACATCGGGTCGGTCACGGATGGGCATATTGGTTATTCTTTTTTGGCAACGACCGCCATAGCTGTACAGCACGCACTAAGCCACGAGCCTGCGTATCGCTCCGTTCTCGCGAGCAGGGGCTTCGGTTGGATGGTGCGATTGCTCGTGCATGGGACTATACTTAAATAATCATCGTGAGGTATTTCTTGTACAATGATTGTTTCTGAAAGTCTCATGGTAGTCATATTTCTGTCTGGCGGTGAGCTTATGCCAGCCTGTCGTAGTACGGAGTTGCCTCATCGAGATAAGACTTGACTGGAGACGGGGGACACGAAGGCCTCGGGCATAAACCACGTAGGCACCTTTACTCTAGATCTGCTCCAAAGTCCATCTGTTGATGTGGATCTAGGTGACCAGACTGGGGAGCAATACTGTAAGATGGTCAGAACAAGTGCAGTGTAGCTTTGCCTTAGCGATAGGCACTAGACTTCTGCCGATGTTTCGTAAGAACCGAAGCCAACGGCGAGGTCGCGAATAAATATAATGCGCATGATATTAAAAGGTTAATTGAGTGGCCAGGGTTACTCCGACTATCTTGATGCTGTCACCGCGGTTGATAAATTTGTTGTTGTCCGTGAGGAGTGGAAGTGGGTATGGTATATTTTTCTTCTGAGTTGTGAATTACACCGATTTGGATTTAGATGCAATCGGGTGCAGTTTGTTTAAGGTGGTCCAGATGTGTATTCTGTCAAGGTCTTGGTGGATGTCGTCGTACCCTTTGATCAACTTCAAAGGTCTAACAAGCGTGAGGTCGTCTGCGTTGAGCAAAGCAGTTGAGCTTATATGTAGAACGAGTTCATTGATGAGCAGAGTGAGAAGCGTAGTACCAAGGTCACTTCCTTGTGAAATTTCAGATATAAAATATTATCGTTTTAAAAACGTGCATTTGTCCTACTTATATATTTTTGTCGGTTGAAGATAGTCTTAGAGACAAATTAAAATGCTGTCCTGAAAACCAGCACGCACTCGCATTGTCACTGCTACATGTCTTTGCTCTAAATGCCAGTTTTTGCAATTCCGATAAAAATAGGCTTAATAAATTCAAACATCAGTTTAACAAAAACTATTTTTTAAGCCTACTTTATGATTGAAATTACATAAAAAGGGGCTTCATATACAAAGAGGCTACAGCCGATGCAACATGAATATAAATAAATTGTAATCCAATCTTTAATCTTGAAGCAAAATTCTTAGAAGTAATTTCTAACTTTCTGATTACTTAAAATAGTTAGGTCAATAAAGTTCGGTTGTAATTTATCCAGCAATATTAAAAAATGCTTGCAAAACGACAGCTGTGTAGCTATTTTCTAAGTATCGCAAAAATAAAACCTTAATCATCAACAATAAAGATGGTGGCCGTGAGACTGCTGCCTTAACGCTGTTTTCAATACTAGTCTGGACTTTAAAACCGTTTTATGTGGATATTTTTAAGCTTTGTATGGCATTTTTCCACTATTGTAAGTGTTGTTTTTTCTTGTTTTATTCAAGTGCAAGATTCATGTATTCAAAACCGTTTTAACTTTGTACGTTTAGAAGTGAAGTGCGACTTCAGATGGAAGGTTAATCCTCAAGGTGGTGTAGAGGGTGAATATATAACTGACTTCCACATCAAAGGGACACAACTCGCGTCCTCTGGGCAATCTGGTGAGCGTCTAAAACAATTCACCTGTGACTTCATACTTTTTTGGCAAGTGGCTGAACTGGCCTCGTGTTGAGAATATACATCTGTAGTGACTGTTGTTTGATTGTTTTAATAAAACGTTCATACTGCAGTTAATCTATCCGAAATTGCTGCCCTTATTGTAGGTCAGTCATCTGTGACATAATATGGATAATATAGTTACAACAGGTGAACTGGAATACCCAGAATCCTTATTTAATAGAAAACCCTGATATGAAATTTGTAATGAATAAATTAGCGAAATGCTTTAAGAGCCCTACTGGGTACACAAGAATATACCTGGGAGGCTTACTATTAAGAATTCTAAAATGCTGCGTAACCTTTTCCCTACCATGGACGACGTGGGTTCGTCCCCGCTGTTGTACCGCACCCCTCGAAGACGAGCTGGGCTCGTCCACGTTGATTCGGGCTTCAATACGCTTCCTTGGACGAACTGGGCTGGTCCATGTGTTTCTAGTTAGCTTTGCCGTGGATAGATGGCGCTTCACGAAAATATAAAAATATATATATATTTCTAAATTTGGCAGAAAATTGTTTTAACGCAGGCAACAGGGTATTTAAAAATGCCGGCGTTAACTTCTGGTCGCTGCGTTCCTATAGTGACGATCTTGCCTCAAAATTGCTGGCAGGTGTCTCTTCAGATTCGGAAGACGTAGAAATGAATCTTTCATCGGACCGCAAAAACGATGCGTCTAAGTTAGACGGATTTTAGCTCAGATGACTCCGATTTTGAGTGAGAACATCGTGTCAGCGTGTCGGCAATGGACTAGAATCAACGTAAATAGTCCCCACTCCAGCCCCTCCACGTCTTGCGTTCACTTTGCGTGCAAGGTGATGTGAACTGTCCGCGGTAACGCAGTGAAGCCGAACACTAGTTCCTTTCACCTTTGCATTTGTTTCTTTGGCATTTGTTTTCGGCCTTTGTATTGCATATTAAAATTATGGGGCACATAAAAATCGGCAAGGGGTTAATAGCATACTATAAAGCTGATAGAAAGCATTTTAATAGGTTGCTTGGAAGCATAATGTATGCTGCCTGGAAAGTATCCTAAAAGCGCCATTAAATTAGAAGCCTCCCTACTCTATAAGCATACTTCATGGATGGTCAATTATTCAATTGAGTGCAAAAAGCAAAATTTCTTGAGTGCGGTAAAATCATACTTTATCCGACCTGATATTTTTCGTTGAACACACGAAGGACGGTAGCCGTCAATCAAGTCCTGGAAACAGTAAAGACGCAATCGCCAACGTCACGCATCTCAGATACAAAAACAACAAAGCACCTATCTTCATGTGGTCGATGTCTCGGACGAAGCGACGAAAGCTGTTCTGCAGCAGAATGATCACGGAAGCTGACAACCTTTTTTTCTCAAGAAGGTTGTTTCCAGCACAAGCTCGATGCAGCACCTTTGGTCTAGATCTGCTGGTTATTTACCTTGCCATAAAACACTTTTCTGACTTTGTGGATGGTCGAAACTTTATTTCTGACCGACCATAAGCGCCTCACTTTTGCACTGACTTCCACTCCTGCGGCCAACACGCCCTCGAGAGGTACGACACATGGCCTGCAACTCCGGAGTTCACCACCGACATTCGCTTCATCAAATTAAGACACGAGCAGCAAAGTGGCAGCTTCGCCCTCGATGAATGAAGTAAACGAGTGCTCTCCTCCAAACGTCCCGTGAATCACTGCGCAGAAACTTGCAGAAACCCATCACGCGGATACCGAACTTCAACATAGGACACCCTGAACGAATTTAACCTTCGAGGATGAGCTGGTGGCGGGCTTTGACGACACGGTTACCTACGATATGTCGACACTTCAACCCCGCCTATTCGTTCAAACAGAGGTGCGTGGAGCAAACTTGATTTCCTTCCACTGCCTATCTTATCCAGGAATAAGAGCAACACAATGGTTAATTTTGTCCAGAGTCACTTGGCCGAATATTACTGCCAATGTATGGGCATGGGCAAAGACAGGTGTGCAGTGTCAGCTATCAAAGATTCACCGCCACACCGTTACACCATCGGGGACGTTCAGCGCAACAGATGTCAGACTCGCCTCACATTCATGTTGATGTCGTAGGACCGCTTCATCCAACACATGAATAGCGCTACATCTTGACTGAAGTGTACTATTTCACTCGGTGGTCCGAGGTTGCACCGATAAAGGACATCACTACACATCAACGGCCCGCACACCTATCGAAATGTGGGTGAGAGATTAGGCATGTCTGAGGTCATCGCCAACGACCAAGGACGACACTTTGAGCCGTTGCTGTTTCGTAACCTTTTCCGTGTTCTCTGCGTTCAGCACGTTTGCACGACATACTACCAGCAAATATGCAATGGTATGGTGAAGGTTTCATCGCCAGTTGAAAGGATCGATCAAGGCACAGCGAAACAACTTAGCCGGGACGGAAGGCCTACACCTCTTTATGCTGGGCATCCGAACATCGCTTTAGTCGGACATTAATTTGCAGTGCTGCCAAGTTGATGTATGGCACGCCCGTCGCCTACTAGGTTAACTTGTTCATCTAACAACTAACAACGACCTAAAGTGTGCCGAAGGCTAGATTCAGCGACTCTGCATTCTGTCAAAGAAACTCCAACCTACCTGCACAAGGATACCCTCCAACGCTGCACCTCCATCTCTGCCGACATTGAGCGATACACACACGTATTTCTCAAACATGATGGCGTTATGAAATCGCTGCCACATCCATACAAGGACACACTTAAAATTCTATGAGGAGTAACAAAATATGAAGCTCCTAATCAATGAGAACAAAAAAATCGTATCGTTAGATTTGCTTAAGCCTGTCCACCTTAACCCTGATATTCGTTCATCTGATATGTAACACCAGTTCAAAGTCA
The DNA here is from genome assembly GCA_037355805.1 of Ixodes ricinus. Classification (NCBI taxonomy): domain Eukaryota; kingdom Metazoa; phylum Arthropoda; class Arachnida; order Ixodida; family Ixodidae; genus Ixodes; species Ixodes ricinus. Next base: position 56,270 of record JAZHYW010058072.1, read on the forward strand.
CCGTTACGGTACATTCCACCCGGCAACTCCCAGAGCACGAGAAGCCGTTTGCAATACCGACCACCCAAATCGCAACTACGGTCGTCACTTCAGCCTCCTCTCTAGTCGCGGGGGGGGGGGGGCTGAATGAGATAATATTTGCAGTTACTGGACTAAAAGGAAGACATAGGTCACGAAACACACAAGCACTAGAATCTCATCGACGCCAGATGATTCTCAACTAAAGAGTAATGTATATTTGCAAATAGTGTAAATAAATAGGCATGCAAGGTTACTCACCTCTGAAATATCACAGCTTTACCATTATATTGCATTTCTTTATATTACTTCTTGATATATTCACATTTCCGTGGGTGGAGTGAGCGCTTAGACGATAACAGTATTCCACTAAAAAGTTATGTCAAGGAGACCGCAGCGAATATGAAGAACAAGGATGACTTCGGAAACATCTGTTGCAGGTGTTTGGAGATCGATTTTGCTTTTGTATTTCTTGTTTATGTCTGCAATGTTGTACACCGCCCTGATAAAATATCAGAACTTGCAGTTAATATTCTGCACAACCCTATATACAAGCATAAAATTGACAGCGCTTTAGTTATAGCAATATACTTCATATGTATAGGCTGTCAAGAAGAAGTTAATGTTTTTGTTTTTACCGTAAAAATAAACTACGCATCGCCTAATGCTCATTCTCCGCCCAAAGGTACCGCTACAGGTCACAAGCCAGATGCCAAAAATTCAGCCCGAATGGACACCTCTATTCAAAAGTTATTAGTGATTTTCTGAAAATTTCAATGGGAAAATGGAGCCCATTTTAGCCAGTTTTCGGCTTCTTGGTGCTATAGAGCCCCATGTGTTCGAAAACTTTGTCGGCCGCCATCTTAACATTGAATTTTTCAGAAAAACACATAACTTTTGAATAAGGCATAGGATCGGGCTGAAACTTCGGCATCTGGTTGTTACATCTAGCCCTAACTTTGTTCGGATAATGAGCGTTTGGCGATGCCTAGTTTATTTTTGCGGTAAAAAAAAACCTGTCAATTTTTTCGACACTCTATTCATATGCTGATTAAAAACATTCAAGGCAATTATAAGTTATAGACAAACCCAAAAACATTACACGAAGGCGCGTCAATTTGATCAAGTTGGGTCTTTTTAACAGAATGCGCTAATATCTGTTGAAAAGTTGAGAATTAATTTTATTCAAGAACGTCTCTCCTAAAGTTCATTTAAAGTCACAGACGTCTCAAACTCATGCACGCTAGAGCGCATGACATACTGAAGTACGCATGTTGTTCCGGTACTTCCACAACTATCCCTGATTAAGCTTAAACAATCCTGAACCATCATCCGACAGTCGACGCCTTACAATCTAGGCAGCACACTAGAGAAAAACCTAACTTGTTTAAGTTTGTCATATAGGGCCATAATACGGACCCAACAAGGTTTCGCTTGTATGCGAAGCCTTAGTTACTACAAAAGTAATTTTCTTTGGTTTTTAAATGATTTTCTTTGGTTCACCACATAATTTTCACAGTGCCGGACCGAGGCCAAAAACGCCAAATACTGTAGAACCCGACGAAAATAATCCCTGGAGAAGGGGAACAAGAGGAACGAGAAGAGGAGATGGGGAAAAATTGCAATTTAATTGTAAAACCCTTCTTTTTCGAGGCCTCTATTTTTCGCGAATTGGACACAAAGGCCATGATCGCGGCCACCAAATTTCGCAAATTCCAGACGCCTGTATTAAAACTTTTCAGACCCAAAATTTCGCGTTCCTTTAAATTTTGCGAATTTTTCAATTCCCTGAAATTTGCGAAAATTAAGGGCTCGCGAACTTAAAGGGTTTTACGAGTATCAACCAACAAACAAGCATTGAAGCGTAATTCTGACACTTGTTTGGCAGTCCAGGTCCAAAATTGGCCGGTGAAATGGAACTACGCGAGGTGAAATCTGAGTTTGGCGTTTTCTCCGAAACTAAGCCCGAGCATATCCAAGTGGCAACTAAAGGACTAAGCAGTGAAGCCTAACCCTGGCAGTTCCTTGGTTATTTAGGGCCAGAAAACCCAGAATCTGGCGAAAAGTATCAGGTTAGGTTATACCTTCGTTTTCGCGCTTTTCGGTTGCCTAAATTGCCAAGCAAAATACAAATTTTGGCTCAATACAACCGCTGTATTGGGGGCTCATTGAGGCCCCATCCCGGCTATACCAAACAGTCACGTCATCATGGCTCGCATCGCCAACATAAAAACCCAACACAGCCCGAACCACGTAAGCTTACGCGCCGTCACCTCTTCAGGGATGTGCAATATATATGCACTTGCACCATCCAATACCGAAGCTCTCACAACTTCGTTCACTCGAAATTAAACACAGCACAAAACGAAACTAAAGCGAAAATATGAACCCCACCCGATCCCCTGCTCGTAGTTGGTGAACACTGGGAGAAGCAGTTCTGCTGAAAACAAAGACAAGGATGGGGATCATTGCGCTTCTCGTTCTCATCCCTCTCTCAGGGAATTGCTCTGTATCGTGGACCGTGTGGCTTCCAAATCAATGGTGCATCGTCTGGGAGTAGCAAAAGGCAAGGGAAGTACGTGACCTTCTCATGAGGTATACAATGCTGGAACAACTTCGTGCAGTTGTTTTGTATATTATTTGAATGAGCATCATCTGTTTTGTACTTGTGTTTAGCTTCCTTGTTTTCTAACTGACTTTCTCAATGTTCGGAAGGAATGATCTTGCCCTACTTTGTTTCATTGCAGTTAACTGAGCTAAGGAGAAGCCTGTGAACCATGTGTGCTAACCGAAGCGCTAGAATAAACCACGTGATCTGACGTTTTGTACGGTGCTTAATCAGTATGTTCAGTTTGTTCGATCCAAAGTTTACGCGAAAAATCCTGCCGAAGGAAGACTTGGAAGGGCACGTAACGTTGCCAATCGTAATGAATTGCTGTATGATAAACTTGTGCTTTATTCTGCAATATATTCTTTATTACCTTAAATATGCAGGACCTCGTTTCTAAAAGAACATGGCTAGTGAGGAACCAAACTTACTCCTGGATTTCGAAACCCCATCTTTCCTAGATCTCGGAAGGAGGTGTTTGTGGGTTTATAGACGGTCTTCAACTCTCGATGTAAGTCTCTTCAGATCTTTTTTTGCTTTAATAGAATATTAAATGCAACGGCCTTTTTCCGGCAGCCCCTCTCCCTTTGCAACCTTCCCCCGGGTAAACCTCTGCTCTGTAACAAATACCGAATGCGGATGCGCCTGTGGTGTGGTAGGTGCAGAAATTTGAAAGTAATAACGGAACTCTTGAGGTGCCTGAGGGGACAGCCTATAGACGACCCCAAGGTTCTAAACACGACTCTTGACCCACTGCGCCAGTGGAGAGGCTTGTGATGGGGAGTTTTTAGTGTGTGGTATTTTTTCGTACGCCATCCGGACAACGTGGAGCGTGCAAGTGACGCCATGGGGTAAAGCGCCTGACGCTTTCTCCCGATTGCACGAAGGCTCGTACAGCAAACGCGCAATCTAACGCAAGGAGCTGGCACGTTAGCACGCAACTGTGCAGGGACTGCTCAACAGATAGCA
>JAZHYW010058073.1:0-34917 GCA_037355805.1 Ixodes ricinus
AGTAAAGACGCAATCGCCAACGTCACGCTTCTCAGATACAAAAACAACGAAGCACCTATCTTCATGTGGTCGATGTCTCGGATGAAGCGACGAAAGCTGTTCTGCAGCAGAATGAGCACGGAAGCTGACAACCTTTTTTTCTCAAGAAGGTTGTTTTTCAGCACAAGCTCGATGCAACACCTTTGGTCTAGATCTGCTGGTCATTTACCTTGCCGCCAAACACTTTTCTGACTTTGTGGAAGGTCGAACCTATTTGTTCTGACCGACCATAAGCGCCCCGCTTTTGCACTAACTTCAACCGCTGCGGCCGAACCGCCCTCGAGAGGTACGACACATGGCCTGCAACTCGGAGTTCACCACCGACATTCGCTTCATCAAATTAAGACACGAGCAGCGAAGTGGCAGCTTCGCCCTCGATGAATGAAGTAAACGAGTGCTCCTCCAAACGTCCCGTGAATCACTGCGCAAGAACTTGCAGAAACCCATCACGCGGATACCGAACTTCAACATAGGACACCCTGAACGAATTTAACCTTCGAGGATGAGCTGGTGGCGGGCTTTGACGACACGGTTACCTACGATATGTCGACACTTCAACCCCGCCTATTCGTTCAAACAGAGGTGCGTGGAGCAAACTTGATTTCCTTCCACTGCCTATCTTATCCAGGAATAAGAGCAACACAAAGGTTAATTTTGTCCAGAGTCACTTGGCCGAATATTACTGCCAATGTATGGGCATGGGCAAAGACAGGTGTGCAGTGTCAGCTATCAAAGATTCACCGCCACACCGTTACACCATCGGGGACGTTCAGCGCAACAGATGTCAGACTCGCTCACATTCATGTTGATGTCGTAGGACCGCTTCATCCAACACATGAATAGCGCTACATCTTGACTGAAGTGTACTATTTCACTAGGTGGTCCGAGGTTGCACCGATAAAGGACATCACTACACATCAACGGCCCGCACACCTATCGAAATGTGGGTGAGAGATTAGGCATGTCTGAGGCCATCGCCAACGACCAAGGACGACACTTTGAGCCGTTGCTGTTTCGTAACCTTTTCCGTGTTCTCTGCGTTCAGCACGTTTGCACGACATACTACCAGCAAATATGCAATGGTATGGTGAAGGTTTCATCGCCAGTTGAAAGGATCGATCAAGACACAGCGAAACAACTTAGCCGGCACGGAAGGCCTACACCTCTTTATGCTGGGCATCCGAACATCGCTTTAGTCGGACATTAATTTGCAGTGCTGCCAAGTTGATGTATGGCACGCCCGTCGCCTACTAGGTTAACTTGTTCATCTAACAGCTAACAACGACCTAAAGTGTGCCGAAGGCTAGATTCAGCGACTCTGCATTCTGTCAAAGAAACTCCAACCTACCTGCACAAGGATACCCTCCACCGCTGCACCTCCATCTCTGCCGACATTGAGCGATACACACACGTATTTCTCAAACATGATGGCGTTATGAAGGCGCTGACACATCCATACAAGGACACATTTAAAATCCTATGAGGAGCAACAAAATATGAAGCTCCTAATCAATGAGAACAAAAAAATCGTATCTTTAGATTTGCTTAAGCCTGTCCACCTCGACCCTGATATTCGTTCATCTGATGTAACACCGCTTCAAAGTCACCGTCACGTTATATTCCATCCGGACAACTCCCAGAGCACGAGAAGCCATTTGCAATACCGACCACCCAAAACGCAACAACACTCGTCACTTTCGCCTCCTCTCTAGTTGGGAGGGGGGGGGGCTGAAAGAATATTTGTAATGACCGGACTAAAAGGAATACAAGGTCACGAAACACACTAGCACTAGGATCGCATTGACGCCAGATGATTCTCAACGAAAGAGAAATGTATATTTGCAAATTGTTTAAATAAATAGGTACGTAAGGTTACTCACCTCTCTAATATCACAGCTTTACCATTTTATTACATTTCTTATATTTCTTATTTATATATTCACATTTCCGTGGGTGGAGTGAGCGCTTAGACGATAACAGCATTTCACTAAAAAGTTCTGTCAAGGAGACTTCGGCGAATATGAAGAACCAGGAAGGCTTCGCAAACATCTGTTGCAGGTGTTTGTAGATCGATTTAGCCTTTGTATTTCTTGTTCATGTCTGCAATGTTGTACACCGCCCTGATAAAATATCAGAAATTGCAGTTAATATTTTGCACAACCCTATATACAGGCATAAAATTGACAGCGCTTTAGTTTTAGCAATATACTTGATATGTACAGGCTGTCAAGAAGAAGTTCAGGTTTTTGTTTTTACCGCAAAAATAAACTACGCATCGCCTAATGCTCATTCTCCGCCCAAAAGTACCGCTACAGGTCACAAGCAGATGCCAAAATTTCAGTCCGAAAGTACACCTCTATTCAAAAGTTATAAGTGATTTTCTGAAAATTTCAATGGGAAAATGGAGCCAATTTCAGCCAATTTTCGGTTTCTTGTGCTATAGAGCCCCATGTATTCGAAAACTTCGTTGGCCGCCATCTTAACATTTAATTTTTTCAGAAAAACACAATAACTTTTGAATAAGGTATAAGATCGGGCTGAAACTTCGGCATCTGGTTGTTACATCTAGCCCTAACTTTGTTCGGAGAATGAGCGTTTGGCGATGCCTAGTTTATTTTTGCGGTAAAAAAAAACCCTGTCAGTTTTTTGTCACACTCTGTTCATATGCTCGTCAAAACATTCAAGGCAATTATAAGTTATAGACAAACCCAAAAACATTACAGGAAGGCGCGTCCATTTGATCAAGATGGGTATTTTTAACAGAATGCGCTAATATCTGTTGAAAAGTTGAGAATTAATTTTATTCAAGAACGTCTGTTCTAAAGTTTCTTTAAAGTCACACACGTCTCAAACTCATGTACGCTAGAGAGCATGACATACTGAAGTACGCATGTTGTTCCGGTACTTCCACAACTAACCCGATTACGCTTAAACAATCCTGAACAAACATCCGACAGTCGACGCCTTACAATCTAGGCAGCACACATGAGAAAAACCTAACTTGTTTAAGTTTGTCATATAGGGCCATAATATGGACCCAACAAGGTTTTGCTTGAATGCATTAGTTACTAAAAAAGTAATTTTCTTTGGTTTTTACGTGATTTTCTTTGGTTCGCCACATAATTTCCACAGTGCCAGACCTAGGCCCAAAACGCCAAATACTGTAAAACCCGACGAAAATAATCTCTGGAGAAGGGGAACAAGAGGAACAAGAAGAGGAGATGGGGAAAAATTGCAATTTATTTGTAATACCCTTCATTTTCGAGGCCTCTATTTTTCGCGAATTGGACACCAAGACCATGATCGCGGCCACTAAATTTCGCAAATTCCAGACGCCTGTATTAAAAATTTTCAAACCCAAAATTTCGCGTGCCCTTAAATTTTGCGAATTTTTCAATTCCCTAAATTCGCGAAAATTAAGGGCTCGTGAACTTAAAGGGTTTTACAGTATCAACCAACAAACAAGCATTGAAGCGTAATTCTGACACTTGTTTGGCAGTCCAGGTCCAAAATTGGACGGTGAAATGGAACTACGCGAGGTGAAATTTGAGTTTCGTGTTTTCTCCGAAACTAAGCCCGAGCATATCCAAGTGGCAACTAAAGGACTAAGCAGTGAAGCCTAACCCTGGCAGTTCCTTGGTTATTTAGGGCCAGAAAACCCAGAATCTGACGAAAACTATCAGGTTAGGTTATACCTTCGTTTTGCGCTTTTCACTGGCCTAAATTGACAAGCAAAATACAAATTTTGGCTCAATACAACCGCTGTAATGGGGGCTCATTGAGGCCCCATCCCGGCTATACCAAACAGTCACGTCATCATGGCTCGCATCGCCAACATAAAAACCCGACAAAACCCGAACCACGTAAGCTTACGCGCCGTTACTTCTTCAGGGATGTGCAATATATATGCACTTGCACCATCCAATCCGAAGCTCTCACTACTTCGTTCGCTCGAAATTAAACACAGCACAAAACGAAACTAAAGCGAAAATATGAACCCCACCCGATCTCCTGCTAGTAGTTGATGAACACTGGGAGAAGCAGTTCTGCTGAAAACAAAGACAAGGATGGAAATCATTACGCTTCTCGTTCTCATCCCTCTCCCAGGGAATTGTTCTGTGTCGTGGACCGTGTGGCTTCCAAATCAATGGTGCATCGTCTGGGAGTAGCAAAAGAAAGGGAAGTACGTGACCTTCTCATGGGTATACAATGCTGGAACAACTTCGTGCAGTTGTTTTGTATATTCCTTGAATGAGCATCATATGTTTTGTACTTGTGTTTAGCTTCCTTGTTTCTAACTGACTTTCTCAATGTTCGGAAGGAATGATCTTGCCCTACGTTGTTTCACTGCAGATAACAGAGCTAAGGAGAAGCCTGCGAACCATGTGTGCTAACCGAAGCGCTAGAATAAACCACGTTGATCTTGACGTTTTGCACGGTGCTTAATCAGTATGTTCAGTTTGTTCGATCCAAAGTTTACGCGAAAAATCCTGCCGAAGGAAGACTTGGAAGGGAACGTAACGTTCCCAGTCGTTGAGGTGCTGTAAGATAAACTGGTGCTTTATTCTGCAATGTACACTCTGTTACCTTCAATATGCAGGACTTGTTTCTAAAAGAAAATGGTAGCGTGGAACCAAACTTACTCCGGGATTTCGAAACCCCATCGTTCCTAGATCTCGGAAGGAGGTGTTTGTGGGTTTATAGATGGTCTTCAACTCTCGATGTAAGTCTCTTCAGATCTTTTTTTCTTAATAGAATATTAAATGCAACGGCCTTTTTCCGGCAGCCCCCTCCCCTTCCCAACCTTCCCCCCGGGAAAACCTCTGCTCTGTAACAAGTACCGAATGCGGATGAGCCTGTGAGTGGTAGGTGCAGAAATTTGAAAGCAATAACGGAACTCTTGAGGTGCCCGAAGGGGAAGCCTATAAACGACCCCGAGTTTCTAAACACGACTCGTGAACCACTGCGCCAGTGGAGAGGCTTGTGATGCGGAAGTTTTTAATTGTGGTATTTTTTCGTACGCCATCCGGCAACGCGGAGCGTGCAAGTGACGCCATGGAGTAGCGCCGACGCTTTCTCCCGCTGCACGAAGGCTCGTACAGCAAACGTGCAATCTAACGCAAGGAGCTGGCACGTTAGCACGCAACTGTGCAGGGATTGCTCAACAGATAGCATGCATTCGAATGATGTCATAATGCATTAGTTCAATGCATTATGACATCATTCGATGTCATAATGCATTGCCATATATTTGCCATAGGTTCTATGGCAAATATACAAAAATACATTGCGGGAACATATTGGAGTATGTTGAGATGAAGGTGAGGTATGTGCGCCTGGGGCTTCGTTGGAATACGTCTGGACGAATTCTCGTTTAGCGAGGAAAAGGGAGCCCCTGAAAATACGAGATACTCCAACAGATAGAACAGGTAAAAAATTACAAAAGTGTGAAGGTATGCTTCAATTGTTGAAGTATGAGTTTATACGGGACTGAAGGAAGTATAATTAGGAAAAGGAAAATAATGTCCGCTGTTGTGAAACTCAAGTCACTGTGGAATTGTAATAAATATGACGTGGGCCAGGGTATATGAAAAAAGTGATAATGCCTAAACTAACATTTTGCAACAGGGCATTGGGCATGATGTCAGAGGTTCAATCAGGATTAGAACTTCGAAAAAAGTGCGTGGGTGCATTGGCAGCTGGAGCGCATGACGGTACAAAGAATTATGGGTACAAGGGTGAATCGGCTGGTTGTCACTTCGGAGAAGTAGGAAACTTTCAACAAAGTGAAACTGAAATGAAAGACACGTTGTACACCTGAAAAGTGTCGATAAAGCTACACATCAAAACAGTTTAAATACGAAAATAGCGAATCAAACCACAAAGCTGACATTTAAATATATACATTCTAGTGATGGGGCAGACCATATTCGCTGAATCGAAAAAGAGCAAAATTCGTAGAACGGAAACATGTTAGAGGAAATATAGCAAAAGAAATCACAGGTAAAACACAATCCGATAAAACAGTGCAAGAAGGTACAAAAGGAAGTGAAAAACCGCTCAGGACAGAGGGCTGACTCGCAACTACGTATTTTAACTGATCGACGAGAAGAAAGAGAACGCACATTGTTCCTGACGTTCACACGCACATCCTCTCTGCATGATATCTATGCATTACTGCACGCGCTGAACCTTCATTGTAAGTTTCAGGAGTTCCAGCTCCTTACTAGCCAAGGCTACTTGACACGGTTCTAATGCAGTTTCTTCCGCCGCTCTGGATGTAGAACGCCTCAAGCACCTCACGTGTCACTTTTTTCGTGCTTCCCAAAATTGTGGCGGTATTAAAAGAAGGCTCGCACAGGCACTCTTTACAGTGAACTGAAAGGTGTCCTCCCACTGGCGGCTCTTAGAGAGTACCTGTGTTCACGGAGCATATCGTTCAGGCTGCGTCCCGTTTGCTCAACGTATGGCGGCCACACGAGAGGGGTATGCTGAATACAACGCCCGTGGAAGATGGTACAAACGGCTTGGCGTGTGTCTTACTGCATGTGTTCTTTTTTATTGCCTCTGCCCTCCCGTTAACTCCGGAACAAGTCTGAGTCGTTTTTTTCGTTAGGGGGGGGGGGGGGGTTAAGAAAACACTGGAATTCCGAAGCGGCTTCCCACATTTTTTATAAAATAATGTAAACTTTGTTTAAAAACGGAATGACCACTGGTCGCTTGTATTCCATACCACGTTTTGTGTTATGGTTGCCCTCTGTTCAGGTCAGCAGTGTGCCTGGCACGTCTCACAGTAGTGTCGATGGATGGCCCGCAATTGTGAATCTGCCCGTTTGCAATTTGAAGCTGTCCCTTAGAATTTGGAAGCAGGACCACTTCAGTGCCGAGCCTAGACAAGCTAACGCAATGCTCCTCTTTACAACTTTTTGGAGTGGAGCCGACCTGGCAGTTCCATGAAGGCCACCTTCTCTTAAATCTTTGGCCGTACTTACAGCAGAGATGGGGTCTCCTAGGTTGATGGAAATGTCCAGACACTGGTGAAAACATTCTTCTGGAGTCTCAAAAGTAAAATTAAGCCCTCCCCCCCCACCCCAACCCTGAGTTCAACAAATGTGTCCACCAGTTATTTAGCCTGCGTGTCCAAAGTAGGGGAGACATATGCAGAGTTTGAGGGGCCTTACGTTCATATTTGAGGTTCCGAAGAAGGTGTGCTCCAGTACCTGGACATTTCAACCAACCTAGGAAACTCCCATGTCTGCTCGAATTTTAGCGCAAGATCTAAGAAATGTATTCTTGACTACGCGCAGGCCCACTCAAAAATGGTAAAGAGGGCCATTGCATTCACCTGTCCAGGCTCGGCACTGGAGAAATACTGCTTTTACATTCTAGGGGACAGTTTCAAGTTGGAAACTGACAGACTCAAAAATATGGGCTATCAATCGACACCACTGTGAGATATGGCAGGCACACTGCTGAAGAAAACAAAGGGTAACCAGTTCACAAAACATGGTGTGGAAAGAAAGCGACTAGTGGTCATCCTGTATTTACACAACATTTACATACCTTCAGAAATGTGGAAAAACGCTACGTAAGAAGCCCGCCAAGACGTTTCTGCCATGTGCCACGAACGTTAAGTACAGCATTCCCCTCTCGGGTGTCCGCGCCTATGTTGAGCAAACGGGTCGCTGCCTAAATGATAGGCTCCGTGAGCACATCTACACGCTCGGAGCCACAGTTGGAGGGCACCTTTTAGTTCACTGTAAACAGTGCCTGTGCGAACCGTCTTTCAATACAACCACAATTTTCCGAATGCGCAAAGAAAAAGTGACATGTAAGGTGCTTGAGTCATTTTACACTCATAGTGGTGGAAGGAACTCCATGAGCGCAGCGTCACTGGCGTTGTCTAGTAGGGAGCTATAATTCTTTAAACTGTGAATGAAGGTCCAGCACGTGCATAATGCGTAGATATTAATGACAGATGTTCGTGTTAACGTGTGAAGCAATGTGCGTTTTCTTTCTGCGTATCTATAAGTAAAAATACATAGTTGCCAGTCAGCGGTCTGTCCTCTGCGGTTGGTCCCTCTTTTTGTACCTTTGTGCGCTGTTTTACTTCATTATGTTTAGCAACTACTAAGCAGCCAAGCTTTTAACCATTATATAACGTACAGGTCAAAGAAGAAAGATATGAGAAAGGTACAGGTGTTCGATTATTCACGGAAAAAGATATTTACTGCTTGAGGCAAGAATGTGAGTTTTAAGCACAAAAACATAGACGAATAAATTTTAAGAAAAATGCGCGTATGTGCTCTATGCCATAGCAATAACCAGACGCTGAAACAAGTAGTCTTAAAGTGCACGGGGCTTTGTTATGCCCTCCTTAAAAAGGGAACGGAATTGGCAAGAGTGCTGGGTTTTGCTGGCGAGGATGGAAGAACGAAAAACAAGTGAATATAAGCACGAAAACGAAGGTTAGAAAATTGGTGGATGTATCGAGAGGCGTAATAATACGCAAAACTGATCGGGTAGATGATTAAATGAGAGTCGTAAGTTATAGGAACATTTAAAAGAGAGGGTGTAAATGCGTAGATGCTCGCTCGATAAAAAGAGTACCGCTAATACTATCCATCTAGTCATCCCACTTATCAAACAAGACAAACATACATTTGCTGGAAGTGTTCTGGTCGTCAGAATGTCTTGCAATGAAAATGTTGTCTTCGTAACGCCTCGCAAGAAAACAGCGTTTGACCAGTGGCAAGAAAGTAAGGTGAGCTCGTTCTTCCCCAACCAAAGGCTAATTGAGTGAACGAGGGTTCATCAAAATTCAATCACTGTAACACGGTTCATAGAAGGAACGTCAAATTATACTGCATTTTGACGTAGTTTGCATCCAGGCACCGCAAAATTCCAATTTTTTTTACCCTTCATTTCTACATGTCAAACTTTCCGCCTGGTTACGTGTGATAATTCAAAATAGAAAAAAAATCGAAGCAACTGATTACCATTAAATGAGAGTAATATCGCACTTCCCCTGCGCTTAGCACGCTTTTTTTTTTTTGTTTCATGGTCAACTTTTATTCGGCAATCCTCCGTCCGCAGCTCATGCTTCTCAAGTGAAAGAGGAAATAGAGGATAGACTACGTCTCGGTTGACATATTGTTAATTATCTTTTGCCCGCCACTTTAAATTGCCTTGGTAGTATGTCAGTCTCAGATGCGTAAAATCATGAACACCTTCCACCAGCTCACCTCCACGCAAGCAATCCCCTGGTTGATCGCGGAGCGAAATTAGGCTAACCTTGATCATACGGAAAGTATTCTTTTTATTGAGATACAGTTAACACTTACCTGTTTTATGCATTCATGTGTCAGCGACATGTACGTCGAAAGTGGAAAGAGGCACCCGATTTCACTCTCAAAACTGACCATAGCAGGAGGGTATTGTCATGCGGAAAGACACGGCAGCGGATCGAAATCAGGTACGTACTTGGGCTCCCACCGTGCTTAATAATTGGCCGTACGACAAAAAATAACAGTTCGTAATAGTGGCTTGAAGGGGTACTCCACAGGTTATTTTAGCTACCTTAACTAACTATATTTTGTGACTCCCCGGCCTTTACTCTTTCCGGTATACTGTTTAGTATCGCGAAGTTCATCATAGTTATATTTAAATCAGCAAATGAAAATAATGCAAAAAGCAAGATTCAAATATAACCGCACTTTTCGGTGCTTTACGTCAGTGGCAGGCAGGCTTGGCAGTCGAACAAGAAGTCTAAAAACAGAATATGCCAATCATTCGTTCCGTGCAGGAACGCGGGTACTGGAGCGAGCTTCCAAAGCATTCGTTTGACACCCTCAAAACTGCTTGCAATCATTCGAGAATAGAGTCTACAGTCCAAAGAGTGAACCATTGTTTTTTTCCTAATGTCACTTTTTAATTCTTGCCAGTAGAGACTTAGAATTTAAAAAAAACACGGTGAGGACAAAAAATATAAATTTAATAACCTAATGAGCAAATTATTTTGGACTATTATTTGGGTTATACTTCAGCGATGTTTTTTGCTGTGATAAGCACGTTTTCATGCATATTGGAGACCACAAAGAGAACGTCAAAGTACCCCTTTAAGCCCTGCACTTGAATCACTTGGGGTAGCAGCCGTTTACCAAGGAGGGCTGCTTTAATTGAAGTGAGCAATGACAGCAGCGAACCGCCAGGGATATACCATCTGAGACGTTCATTGAACAGCCCGCAAGAGGTCAGCTCAGCTCGCTTGCCGACTCGCTTCAACTTTTCCCTAAAGTTCGAGCAACGCTGCATGCGATGCTAAAAACACCGCCTCGTCCTCCCCTTGTACACATCTCATAATCACCATCACTTTAATATTGTATATTATAACATAAAGTAATCATCACCGCTAGACATGGCACCGAGTGTTCCATGGCACGGGCTATTGTCTTTCTGCGGTGCCGCAGTCCTCCTCAGTCCAGTCAGAGGCGGACTGACACGAGCTGCTGGGAGATATCAGCAGAATTTAAGACTGGCGCTCGGTCAGTAATTTATTACTCAGTAAAACAAAACTAAAGTTGTCACTCACAGTCGCAAAACGGGACAAATTACGTTCCCCTACGAAAATGTGATCGAGAATTGCGCGTACTGAAACAATTTGAGACCTGGTGGTTTACTTCGACGCAAATCTCAGGTACTGACGACATTTGTTACTGCGATGAAACCACTAGGAGTGATCGGCCGTATAACGAGTGAATTCTTGCAGCCTTTTGTATTTATCACACTCTTGAAAAGTGTTTGCCGATCCCGCTTGGAATATGCATCTGTAGTCCGGAACGGGTTGGCGAGATCAAATAAAGCTTTACTTCACCGCGTTCAAATAAATTCGCCTACATTCTTAACTACCGCTACTTTCATCACGAGCCATAGAGTTATTTCAGTTTATGTAGCCACTACAACGTCGAATCTCTGTATCACCGTAGGCTCTCTGCTGGCATTTTATTTATCGTCAAACCTTTACACGGCATGATTGATTCTCCTGAGATTTGATCATCTATTTTGCTGTGTGTGCCACACTACAGCACCTCGTCCAGTAGAGCATTTTATTCCCTGCGGCAAATATTTTGAACCCTGTCGCCTACTGCGCTGGAGTTGCCACTCGAAGACGGATAAATGCCGTATTATACGATCATTATTCGACAACGCTTAAAACCGGTCTTGTATTCCCTATGTAAGAAATGCAGCGGGGAATCAGATGGGTCGACTCATTAATGGTGGGTTTTCTAGAAGGATTGCTGCCACAAAAGCGTTTGGTGCCAACGTAGTGTTTGAGAGGGATCTTAGATTGAACCGGTTGATCCCGTTTTGAGAACACCCAACCAACGTAAAAGTGCGCAAGGGCAAAGTCGACAGTGTGCGAGTTCTGTGTGGTTTGCGAAATACCGATAGGGTGTGGTGTTAGTTATGTAGGCCAAACCCAAAGATGTGTGAACGTTAAATTAACGGAGCATAAAAGAAATGTAAGAAAACAAAGATCCGAATTCGGAAAGAGCCCAACACCTGAATCAATGCGCAGACTGCTCTCCAGCCTGGGGAAACGTGAAGATTTTAGAAAGGGGAAGCAACGACATGAAGAGATTAGTGAAAGAGAAGATCGGGATTAAGACTTCTGCCGAGCGCATTAGTCAGGCGTCCGTGCACCTAAGTGCGGAGGCCGAAAGATTTCTGCGGCTGACTGGTTTGGGAGATCCGGGGTGTGTCACGGTATTTATAGTTGACTGGAATGTAGGGTGGCCTGGAAAAAGGAAGAACGAAGAGGGTCAAGGGGTTTCGGAAAAGAAAGAAAAAATAAGAGGGGAGACCATTTGTGGCAAGTAACCTATATGTTTGTCCTATGAAATAATGTTCGTAGCTGCGTCTGAGACTTCGTCCCTGTCGTTCTGTGTTTTCGTCTCTGTTCCCTATCCCCGGTATCGGGTTTACTACTTTGCTGAAATACAATGACTTCGACGGAAAACTAGATATATTCAATGGCAGCATTCCAGGTCGTCGCACGTCATGAAGGCTATTGTGACGCTGTTAACGGTGTTTCTTTCTTTTGTGTGCTTTTGTTTTTGTTTGCCATGGTTTTTCCTGGAGAAATTGGTGAATGTACTTATGCGGACTAATTGGATGTGTATTTATCTGCATTAATGTCTTTCTTCACTTATCTGTGGTCTAGTCTTTGTATCGCTTTTTCTGCCCTTTTCTAGTTAAATGAAATCAAATCAAATCAAAGCATATTGAGACAACCGTGTTCAGTACACTTGTCTTGGGTTGATTTGCCTTTCTTATTTATATTCTGTCTCATTATTTTCCACCTGTTTCAACAAAAAGGCCACTGGCTGTTCTTGAACACGCATATAAATATATACTATATTATTATTATTATTATATATTAATTAATTATTATTATTATTAATTATTATTAATTATTATTATTATTAATTTTATTATTTATTATTCATTATTATTAATTATTATATTTCCATATTCACTATTATGTTATTACGGTTAGTCACTTGGAGCATCAAGCTCCTCAACAGAAATATTGGAGAAGAAACCGCGCGTGTGTAATTATAACAGATACTATTAAATATGACGCTTTAGTCGCAGCCTTCAACTGCAATGACGTCCTGCACTTTACACAATTTTTCAATGTCTACCATGCTTTTGTTGCAATTTTTCTGTTTTTAATGAGTCCTCCCAGAAAGTAGTCAATTTCAAAGAACGATCAGATAAGCCTTGGCTTGACATCAATATCATGAGAGCCATTAAGAATCAAGAGGCGTTATGGATAAGCTCTCGTCGCGCTCCTAGAAATTTGGAGCTAAGAGCAGAATTCTGTAGCGCTA
Source organism: Ixodes ricinus (assembly GCA_037355805.1). Taxonomy (NCBI): domain Eukaryota; kingdom Metazoa; phylum Arthropoda; class Arachnida; order Ixodida; family Ixodidae; genus Ixodes; species Ixodes ricinus. The sequence continues at coordinate 12,936 of JAZHYW010058073.1, forward strand.
GAAACAAACTGAATGCGATGATCCTATCCTCAAAGCGTCCTTATTTCCAGAAAAAGTTTCTTGAGACGAAGTCTGATCCACGAGAAACCTGGGACTTAATAAACCCATTTCGAGGGCGGCCATCTTGACCACCCATATTAATGAGTTTTAGAGAATCATTTCGGTTCGGACTTGCAGTCAACTATGAATGACTCCAGCAAGCTCTTTCCGACATCATAGGGAATCGCCAGGATTCTGGAGTGAGATCAATCACTCCAGTCATGTTGACAAAATATCCCCATCTGTTTTTTTCCCCCCAATCAATGAACATATCATTGCGATCAAGTTAATTCGGTATCAAGTGGAAAAAGTCTTCCAGTATCGATGGGACACGTATTGGAGACCTCTGCCATAATTTTGAAACAATCAAAAGCATCATTTTTATTATGATAAAGGGTGTCTTGTCGTCTTGCAACATTCCTGCCACGTTAACAACCGCACTCGTAAAACCCCTCTTCAAGGTGGGAACACCAAGTCAGCTAAACTGCTATCGCCCCATCTCAATCTTACCATGCATTGGCGAGATATTGGAAAACACATGTCTAATATAATGACTAGTTTCGTTGACACCCCTGAATTTTTTATCAGAGAGCCACTACAGGTTTCGCAGCTAGACGAGGCACTCAGTCCCTGCTTGAGGATTTCGTCGATCTAATACACACTGCGTTTGATAATAATCTATTTACGTCCGTCCTTTCCCTAGATGTTGGTAAAGCGTTCGATACGGTCAGCCTAAAGTTGCTTCTTAAGAAACTATAACTTTGGCTTCCGCACTCCACTTTTGCTTTACTAGAAAACTTCTTTGTTGATCGATCTGAAATTGCAAGTGTTGCAAATTTTAAAAGTGCGCGCGTAATGATAGATGCGGGAGTTCCTCAGGGAACTGCTCTGTCACCTTTACTTTTTTAATTTCTATGTGAACGACATCTCAACCAGTGTCCAACTGCAGAATATTTCAGTATGCAGACGATGCTATTCTCATATCTCGTCATCTGAATTATGACGAAGCATTACATATATTGGCAGAAGACGCGACGCAGGTAATTAACTGGTTCGACGAAAATCTAATTCCAATTGACATGTCCAAGACACAATTTGTCTGCTTTTGAAATCCACTAAAGGAATCGAATGTGCGCTCGTCGGTTGTTCCACACAAATCAAACTGTCGTAACTCCAAATGTCTTCCTTTGTAGTGTGTTGATAATGTGAAGTAGATGGGCATACATTTCGAATTGAATATGTCCTGGAACACGCATCTCTCACACATATGTAACAATTGTAGGAGAGTTAGTCGTTTACTTTTTGACCAAAAAGTGTTTATGCCATTTACTGTCAGAGAGCCAATCGCGCATGCCCTAAGCTACAGCATACTTAGGTACGGCATCACATTGTTCGCAAATTGATCAGCAACTATGGCAAGATAAGATCAATCGTATTCTAAACCGTCAATTGAAAAGCGTTCGATACCAAATGAATTTCACATCCGACATAAAACTCCTTGAATCTCTGCAGCTACCAGCTTTTTATTTTCTATTTCAACAAAGTGTTGTGCTAAGCCACTTCTGGAACGCTGATTTTAAGCATCCCTTCATTTGTCGAACAACGTTTCGCCACGCAGCTCGTTTTGAAACCCCTCGATGCTTCACGCGTTACGGTAAGAGAGTTCGCTCATATTATGTTCCTTTCATTTTCAATAAGTTTTCAATAGGAAATTTGAAGAAAATGTTAACTAATTTCAACATTGCATAATTTAGTATACTTCTCATTGTGACCGACATGTTTTTCTTATTTTCTGACAAATTATTTTACGGAATTGAGATGTTTTCTTCTCAAGAAAGAGTTATATACTCCACGACATTTCTTCCGGTCAACTTCATCCCATTTGTGTCTGTGTGTGCGTGTTTCTGTGTGTGTGTGTGTGGGGGGGGGGTGTCTTCCGACTCGTCTTCAAGCTACAATCACTCCCGTTCCAACGACTTGGCACCGTTTCACTGTGATTTAACGGTACAAGAAGAATGATTTTTGTGCGTGTATATGTGTGTGTAGGTACCTATGTGCAAGCATATAATATATTGCCATCAATTGACATTGTAAACATTTTAATAGACAGCTTAGCATACTGGGTCTGGGTCCATAAGCCCACGTAGGCTTTGTCCAGTACCGCAAATTTAACTTCCTTAATCTACTCCCCGTATCCAATAAAATTATGAATATTATTATTATTATTAAGACTATTCACTACTCTGGATTTAAAGAAGAATATTTACAATCAGTTTTTGTGCTTTTTATAGCTTATATTTTTGTTTGACAAAACCACCGGGACACGATTTACACCATCCAGCTTTTCTGCACCAAGGTTAACTACACCAAGAACATAACACCTCACAAGACCTTGTTCATCGGTGACAATGAGCAGTTCGCATGTTTGGGCATGTGAGCACGTGTCTGTCTCTTGTGTCAGCTTTTTTTAGGTGTCTCCAACGTTATTGGAACTGACTCCAAATCTCTTCAGTAATTGGCGTTGTTATTTTCAGGAGGCCACTGCAGATTAGGTTCAGTCACGCAAGCCGTGGATGGCGTTGACGATCCAGACCTGTGATGCTAGTATTTTGAAATATATTTATTATTTTTAATATTATTATTATTATTAATATTATTAGGTTGATTGTTGATTTGAGTGTCTTTCGTACTTGTTAATATTTTTATTCTTAGACTGATGGACTACGTCACACTTCTTCCCTCGTGTGCATGTATGTTTGTATGTGTGTTTTTGCTCGTTTTTTATGTCTGCGAGCACTAACACCGATTAGTTGTTCCTGGACACTTTAATCAACACTGAGTTGATTGATTGATCGATTGATCGATTGATTGATTGATTACTGTTTTTGTGCATTGCAGCATCACCTGAACCCATCTACATAAGAGAAGCCTTGGCCCTTTAGAGCGCCATCGAGTCGCTGCACGACACCTTGCTGCTCACAGATAGACAAGGCCTCTGTTGGGCGCTTCGGTACGGCCACGGCAAAGGAATCTACTGGAGAATCTCGAGTACTATTTCTTTATTACGTATAAAAAAGGTCTCTCAATAAAGTGGACCCCGTCGAACAACCCTTCCGACCTGCCATCCTGTCTTTCGCCAAGCTAACGTTTTTTAATGGTTCGCAGGTTGGCAGAGTTGTAACAGTACTATTCAGGGCACGGGCATTGTGCGAGAGTTGCAGCTGCCACGCGAACCCCTAGCCTGTCTGCCCGTGGCGCCAAGGAACAGTGCCGATCGTCAGAAAGGGAACTCACGGATTGGCTGGTTTTTTTCTTTTCTTTTCAGCCTTCTGCCACCAACTGCGTAATGTATTGACGGTCGTACAGCCGTATCAGCTTCCGTTTGGTCACGTTGCTTATTTGCTTCATGAGTGTCATGACTTGCATAAAATGTAGTCACCCTCTACCGACTGACGGACTATTCTTAACATGCGTTTATTGCCAAAACGATTACCACCTAGGCAAATCCTGCTCCGGCGTCGGGGATGTTACGTTTTCGGCAATGGGTGCTGTTCCAACAGAAAGCCGGAAGTGTCCCAGCTGCCGTAATAGCGAGCCCTGATCAGGTTCGGGGCTGGTGTGAACGCTTCGGTAGACGGCGCGAACCATGTTGTTGATGGCCAGCAGGGGCACATCCCGCACGTGAGCGTTGCTAATCAGATGGCTTCAATCAGTGCCACTCCGAAGGGCTCCAATCCTTAAAGGCAAGCTTTGGCACCCTTCTGCCTTTATGAAACACCTGCAAAAGAAAGTCAATACCTATTCTAATACGACATAGGAGCAGTTCCAAGAAATTTTACGCCTGAAAGAACAGCTAAATTGCTCACAGCAGCACAGTCGCCGCTGTTATATGGAATTGCACGGTCTTCGTCCTAATCCCAAAGATGATTTGATTCAGGTAATAAAACATCTTTCCCAAGCACTGAGTCTCCAGTCATTTCAATCCACAGGCCTCCTTGCAGTCCACCGCCTTCCTCAGACGGGTCACTAAGTTCTTGCGGATCTGATTAGTTTGCTTTTGGTCAGGATAAAGGACGTCTGGTTGGCTGCACGCAGAAAGCCACACAAGCTAAGCCTGTCTTAGAACCAACCTAGGTTGTTTTTTAATGACAACTTCACCAAATAAAACATATAGCTCTTTTGGGTGGCGAGATCAAGGGGAAAAGGTATTGGATACTGCTCCGTGTGGCTTAAGAACGCCAAAATATATGCAAAGAAAGCCGAGGGATTTCCGGCAGTGAGCAAAAACACGGTAAAAGACATTGAAAATATAGTATAAAGCAATACAGTTTGTTTTTCGATTCCAGAGTGTGGTTTATTTAATCACGGTTTGGGACCTATCTCCACTCATTCTTTTCCGATAATTCATATAAATATAAGAAGCTTTAGAAAGCACTGGGACGAGTATTAGATTTCGGAAGGCGACTTGAATCCCACAGTAGATATTTTTGTTATTACTGAGATTGCTGTCTTGAATTATCATAGTAATCCATTTATGTAGAATGGCTACAATATTTTTTTTACTGGCGTGATAACCATGGTGTGGAGAAATTGCTGCAAATGTTAAAAACAAATGGTTACTATCAAGTTCGAATGACTCTCCTTCATCGTGCGGAATCAAATAAACTCAAAGTATTTACCTCCATATTCTTTTTATTCCTGCTGGCACGTTACAGGTCGCCCTCGGAGAACATTTTGCAGTTTGCTTGTAGAATTTTATGTCGTACTTAAAGAGTTCAGTTCAGATGCACAGTTATGTTTGATTGGAACCTCAAATATTGACACGCTGAAGCCTTCGAAATCAAGAGTTTATGATTTTTAAGTCTTGTCGGACTATGAAGTTTAATGTACCACTAACATTTTAAGAAGAGAGAAGATTCTATCGGGTAGAATCGTAGATGCTTGCACTGACCACGTCAACATTCGAGCCTCAAATGTCCTTGTACGATCTGCAGGAATCACATAAAAGGATTTCGATCACTACTGTGTAGGCTGCCAATAGGAACATCAAGGTGCTAAAAAACATCCGTAGCTATTACATACACCATTACATTTGACACTTTGGTTGAAGCTCTCAACTCCGATCGCTTCCTACGGTATATTGATCCTTGTAACATATACTGTGCCTTCGTTAAAACTTTGCAGTCCGTTTAAAATATCTCGAGAAAACTATTCCATTTCAAGCAACGATCAGATAAGACTTGGTTTAACGTCAACTATTATGACAGTCATTAGGGACAAGGAGGCTTTGTGGGTTCGCTCTCGACATGCACGTAAAAAAGTGTTTTTTTTTGTTTGTTTTTTGCGCAGCACACAGAGTGAGTGCGATGATTCGTTTTTCGAAATGACGTTACTTCTATTAAACGTGTTTCACGAAAAGGTCAAAATTACGGGGAATACGGGACCTAATACACATGTTTTGAGGGCGTGCATCTAGACAACGAATACCTGAATCATTACAAAGATACTTCGGCTCTTACCTGTAATTAATTCTTAATGATTCAAATTAGCTCTTTGCTGCTTCATCGAATATCACCACGGATTTCGGAGCAACAATTATAGATGCAAATCTCACAATCAGAGTATCTGCATCTGATTTCCTACCGCCATTCAGTGAACACACTTTGCGATCAATTTGGTTTTGTAGGACATGAAGGAAGTCACCTGGTATCGATAGTACTCGTACTGGAGACCTGTGCTGAAAATGTTGACACCATAAAAACGTCCTTCTCTTTATGACGAACCAGGTTTTGTTTTGGTAAGATTCCTGCTGAACTGAAAACTGCACCTGCAAAACAACTTCCTAAGGTCCTCCCCCCAGTAATCAGGGGGGAGGTGCGGACACCAAAGAAGTTGGAACGCTATCGCCCGATATCTGTCTTGCCGTGCTTCGGCGAGATGCTGAAAAAACATCTATTACTGCAATGGCCAGTTTAGTCAACACCTCTGAGATCTTCTCTCGCAGCCAATACGGTTTCGTGACTGGGCGAGGCACTCAGTTTCTTCTTGGATGTTTTTGATCTCATACACAGTGAATTTAATTATAATATATTTGTGTGTGCCGTTTTTCTTAATATTGGGAAAGCGTTAGATACGGTAGCCAAACGTTGTTCCTCCAAAAACTGTATAATTTTGGCTTTCTCGGCCCATTTTTCGCCTTGCTAAAAAACATTTTTTTATATCGTTCACAAAAAGTTTAGGCTGGAAATTATAAAAGCTAACGCATTCGAATAAAGGCTGGAGTTCCTGAAGGATCGTTCAATTATCATTGCTTGATAATCTATATGTCAATGATATTTCAACCAGAATATCTGGTTACAGTATTTTCCAATACGCAGAAGATACTGCGCTTATCTTTCGCCATCTTAGTTACGATAGTGCAGTACACCTACTTAATCATGATGTGGCAGAGGTAAGAAAATGGCTCCATAAAAACCTAATTAAAATAATCGTGTCGAGAACACGACTGTTCTGCTTAGAAGCCAACTAAAACATTTCAATGCCAACTCGTTCCTTATTTTACACAAATCACATATTTGGACTCAGATATGTCATGGAATACTTATCCGTCATAGGTATGTAAAAAACTTCGAAGCGTTAGTCGTTTACTTTTCAATCAAAAAATGTTCATGACATCTATTGTTAGAAAATCGATTTAGCATGCCCTTGTCTACAGTGTACTTAGGTACTGTATTACTTTGTTTGCTAGCAGTACAAAGTCGTGGCAAAACAAACATGATCCTATTCAGGGAGGTCTTTAGAAAAGCGTTTGATACAAATATAATTGTTCTCCCAACTTGACTATTTTTGAAACGCTACAGGTGCCCGATTTCCATTCACTATCTGTGCAAAGTGCTGTGCTTCGTTATTGTTGTTTGATGACTACCAAAAGTTCTCTGCTTCTCAAAGAACTGTTCATCAGACATCTCGTTATGTAAGACCTTAATGTTTCACGCGCTATGGTAAACGAGTGCGTGCATATAATGTACCTTTCATTTTCAATAAGCTTCAGGGCAATAATCTCACAGCGACAACAAAAAAAAATTTAAAAATAATGTTAACAAATATTAGGATGCAATGTAACTTGGATTAAGTTTTTGCGTTCTTTTATACAATTTTGATTGTATTTACTATTTTCGTGCCATCGCTTCTACTTTATTTTGCTCCATGTGGCCGTGCAAACTAACAAAGGGACTAAACATTCGAAATCACACATTTTTCGTTTCAATTATGATAAGCGATTCAGTGCTTGCGTTTACCTTCTTCACCGATGAGAAAATTTCGCTTCACTTCAGGTGGAAGCCAATTTATTGTTACATAATGTCTGGAATAGGTTTTCTGAGATGTCAACGGTAACATTGTTCTGCTTTACACCCTACTCCCACATGAGGCACGAACATGAACAACCGACAGCGGCTAACCTCAATCGCGTTGAGGGGGACTCACCTCACCAGATTCCTATGGGAGTTACAAATTCATGACCAACTGTCTTAAAAACCATTTGAGGCTTGAAAACATTTTTACATCGTCTTATAAATCTTCTTAACGGCATGGCTTGCTTAGTTTGAAATCTAATATTTCTGCGCAGAAATAAAACAGAAAAAGTTCAAAACCGCCTTTCTCCCTAGAAATAGACTAGAAGGTTTCAAAACATACTTGAAAACAAAAAGAAATAAGTGCGATACCCTAGTCAATATTAGACTAATTTATTCCGTTGTGCTTCTATTGTAGATCATACAGGTAATGTCACGTAAAAAAACAAATCTCGCATAGCACTTTGTTATCAAACTCACAATGCAATATTTTAGTTTGGCAAGTTTACCCTAGATGGCCTTTAGTGTCTAGCAAGCAAGGCTTTTTTTGCATTTCGCCCTCGTTGTTGCTGTATTTTTTTTTTTTTTGTTCTCGTGAAAGGATGTTTTGTTCATAGCACTCTCCCGTTTCACTCCGCGTGTAGTGTATCGGCACTAGAGTGTCGCTTGCTGCACGTTTTTTTGCCAAGGCCTTTTGCCTTATTTTTATTTGAACTTCGTTTAACGCTTTGTTAGCTCTCCTGATCGTGGAGGAGGCACAGGTAATACAGCGCGGGTGGTACTGCGCTGGTAGCGCGGATGGTGTCTACGCCACGTTGAGAGCTTGGCAGTATTCTCAGCGTGATCTGAGGTCGTTGTAGGATCTCATTGTGATTTACGTTTCGGCAGTGTTTACTGTCATTCTAACTGCCGTCAAAATAGGACGTGGACATTACGTATTGCTAAGCAAAATTCCATGCCTTCGCGTGTCATTTACGGCGGGAAGGATAACTGGTAATAAAAGTAGGGACACGGCACACCGGTTGAGAGTAAGCTTAAGTCTAAATTTAGGTCTTGTTAATAGTGGGCTGCAGCAGGGATGTGTGCGGAAACAGTTTATGGGACCACGGCATCTATTACTGCTAAACCTATGAAATCTAATGCTTGAGACTTTTCGCTTTAGTCTAGAGTTTTAGAATAGCACCATGCCCGTCGCGTGCGTATAGAGCAAACGAATTGCGAAAGACCGCAGAGCACCTCGTGACGACACTTTTGGTATTGCGATGCGCAATCGAATGATAACTGTTGCATGACGATCTAAAAAAACACAAACTTTGCAAACTACACCCAAGGGCACGCAATAACACTTTGCGTGCAGCACGCAAACCTTTTGATATAGCGTGCGTACGCAACACGCAAAGCTGGCTGTGCGGGGTCGCATGCTCAGTGCGTACCTGCAACTATTTTGTGTTCACGCAAGGTTATGACCATACGCTATATTAGAACTTCCATGTGTAGCGCCGGCCGACAGTACTCCAAACCTTTTGTACGCAGTGATGGACGCTAAATGCGGTGAAAAACATGTAGTTTGCACAGAAAAAATAGAACACTAAAATGAAAAATGGACGGAAGCTCACAGTTCTTTCAACGAGCACCGATACATATATAGGACTCACATTGCACTATGAAACCCATATTGGTCACCGGGGAACTAAAGGAAAGCGAAAATACTAGAAAAAAATAAAGGAGGCAGTTGCTTGTTGAAAGAAGCGTGAGTGTCTGTCCCTCTTCCGTTTCGGTGTTTTTATTCTGTCTGAGGCAACTATAGTTCAACCAACGCACTGTGCTGCGTGTACTTGGTCACGTACTGCTTTCGGATGCTGGCATAGGTTTTTGAAGCCGCTCTCTATCCAGTCGATCTTGCATACGCAATGTATCTGCAGGTAGGGATGTAATAACTAATAATAGAAATTTAGCGGAATCGTAAAATTTGTAGGATTGGTTCACCTCGATATCTGAAAGTATCCATTAGTCATTAGGTTTGCTTCTTTTTCTAAAAAACAACCCCATTCCGTTGTACCTAGCGTCATAAACGATACAAACAATGTTCTTCTGGTGCTTGTTCGCACTTTTTTTTCAGGAGGCACTTTCATATTAACAAGAGTTTCATCGAAAAGTTAATATTTGGCGTTTATTTTAAAATATACGTTAATGAAGTGTAACGCTATAAAAAAATATGTGCTGGTAGTTTTTTCTTAAATTTATTTGTGTATGATCTGTAGTACATATCGATAGTTCTCCAAAGAGCGCTTGCAGGCTTACCCCAACAACAAGGAGCATGTTGAAAGTGTTGAAAGTCGTCTGCGTCGTGCGTTGCGTCATAATATCTGTAGATGCATAGGGTGTCCACAGTCACCAGTCTCGATCTAAAATGAACCATAAAATCAACACCTGCACGTAGCAATCTATACTTTTCGTCAAAGGTGTATTTCTTAGGTCGTTTTTTTTTCTTGTAAATTTACAAAGCGTAGCTTTGTTTTTGTAAAAAACATAGTAAACAAACTTGCTAGGGACAACGGCAGGCGGCGACGTAGACGACCAGGTCGAGTTGCGCGGCGCGTTTGGCGCGCGTATTGATAGATGCCGTCGGAAGCAGTGTCGGAAGGTGTAGCCGACCAGCGAAAGAAAGCAGAATACACGCGGACGAGGTCCGTTGGCCGCAAAAGAGCTGTCGTTATGTAAACGCGTTCTTTTTAACTTCTGGTATTGCTTTTATTGTACGCATTTATATTAAGCCAAAGGTACATTACAAAAAAGTAGGTTCTTTTTAATAAACCACGGTGGTGGCGAGCATTCTCGATAAGGAGGTAGCGCAATCTATGAATACGAGCGCCAAACCCGCCGCGCAACTCGACTTGGTCATTTGTAGCCGCCCGCCGTCAACCCTGACAAGTTCCTTGGCCATATCTTTTTACAGAATGAAAACTACGCTTTCTAGTTTTCAAAAAGAAAAAACTGATCTGTGAAATACATCTTTGACGAAAAGCTTTAGATTACTACGTGCGGGCGTCTATATTTACGGTTCATTATAGATTTTGCCTGGTGATTTGGGACACCGTATATAACCGAAGCAATTAAATCGAAGGCCGAGCGTTCTTTGTTTCCATATTTCAGTTGTTCCCATATAACATTTTCTGATGAAAAACAAACCAGTAAACACGCGTAGGATTGAATGCCTCAGCATGCTGCTAGCTTACGTTCGCCAACTCACCAGATGATCATTCTCACCTTTCTATCAATACTTTGACCCACAGGTTTACCGTTTAATAGAGGCCATAATAAATATCGCAACCACTACCAAAAATATTCCCGGCACGCCGTCTTACTCAAAAATACCCCCGCGAAGAGCGCTCTCACGTGGCGGACAATCGATACTGGATGGCATGCGTGTAGCGTTCACTGCGCTCTCAGCTTCAGATATAAAAGAGTATAGAAATGTAAAAAAAAGCGAAAACCGATTTATATTTGATAAAAGTTTAAGATTGCGTGTCTGTTATTCTTTATGAGGAGGTGTCTCAGCTGGAAGGATACGCCTTTAATATTGTTTCCTCACTATTCGCTCTTTATTTTTATTCCTTCTCATTTACCTGTTTTAATAAGAACAACTGATGTTACAAAATAACTAAAAAAACTTAGTTACAACGAATGGCTTACGCAAAGAAGGGGTTGGGTGGTTGAAACCCCTCCCCGCCCTCCCTCAAAATGTCGAAGCTACCCCCCCAACCAAACCCCCCCCCCCCTGTGCCCACTGGGCACGCTCGCTACCCTGCTCACGCAGTCGGTCTTGCACGGGGCACTGAGAAAAGGGAAAGCGCGGACTATCTCCAACTTATATGCTTTCGGGAGGAATGTTTGTGGGCTAGAAAATGCTCAAAGAAATAAAATAGTCAATATTTATTCATTTAGTGTTTATTTCATGGGATGCGGATCTTGATCTCAGATATATAGAGAACAGGTATTCTAAACATGTGTGGGGTGAAGGATTGCAATTTCAAGGCAAAGTATAACAAACTATACTTACTGGAATAATACCTATATCAAACTAAAGTGAACATAATAAAACGCGCACATGGTGATACTATAAAACAATGACAGTGATGTAAGGAATATTAAATGAATTCTAAGAACAATTGCACTGTAAGAAACGGGTGGTGCTGCGCTTACGCACACCTTGTGGGCTGATCAGAATTACGTGCTTTCGATTGAAATTAGAGCGAATAAAAAAGTAACTGTGACTAGTTATTTCAGAAACCAATATACAGGCTCTCTTGATTATTTCATTTATGCCAAGCGCCTGCATATTAAGATGCAGCCGCCTGCGTTCACACCAAAGAATATCCAGGATGTCCACCGCTTGAACTTCAATGTCGTGGTGAACATTCAAAAGCGCGAGACCGAGCAGTCGCTTATTCGAAGTGGACGCTCTCAGGTATGTTACCAACCGTCGTAGTGAAGAGTACGAGCGCTCAGCTTCCGCCGTTGTTACGCGCAGAGTCGCTATGATCTTGAGGAGATGATAGACGTTCGGGAATACCATTACAAAAAACTGTGATGCTTTTCTGTTGAAAGGCTGTTGAAAAAAGTCATCAGAGCATATAAAATGTCAATATCTTTTCATCTGACTTTCTCTAGCTTTTCTGTTGACTTCCTTTTATTATTGGCCCACTTCGTAATATGAAAGTCAACAGACTTTCTGTAGCCTCAAGTTGCTTTTTCTGTATCATTTCCATTGCAATGCTACTGCTTTTCAACTCAAAAGCTACAGAAAATTAAAAAGAAAAAATAATGCTTTACAGCTTAGCTATTCATTCAGCAAAGCTTCGGAAGCTTACTGTGGCTTTCCACTCTCCTCCGAATTGGCTGCCGCATAATGACATAAAAAACACGATCTTTTTTTATATTTGGTTACTAAATCAGTAAATGTTAGTAAATTATGTGGTATTTGAAGATACTACTACATATATCCCACAACTACACATTAGAAACGAAGACAAACACAAACACCATGAAGCACTGAACACCTGAATCACACTCCCATGGACTGCTCCAGAGCCTTATATAGACTACATATTCAAGGTAATCATTTGGCCGGTTACCACCTTAGCACTTTTAAAGGTTCCAAGTCTTTCACCTTCTCCTCGGGAGTCTGTCAAAGGGAAAACAGTGTTTCGAAGTTCGTGGACGATATATTTTACTAAAACGCATTGGTACAACTAATAATACTTCGCCGTAGTCGCTAAAACAACATCCAGAAAAACGGCTTCTAGAAGAAATGTTCTCGCATCTCTGCATAGCACGACTCAGGACGAAGCGAGTCAATGCAGTTTCTCCACTTTCAAATAGTTATTTTAATTTTCTTTACTAGTTGACTATTTAATGTGGTCATTAAAGTCTCTATAGTCACAACGTCAGAACGGCAGGGCATGCATTTCGAACGCCTGGCCTCCAGGACGAACCCCATGTCGTCCGTCGTGCTTTGACTGCACGCGCGCGCTCGACGTGCACGAACGCCGAAGCGTTGTCAGGGGTAGTAGGCTCGCGCTGGAGGCGGGGCAACTGAAGCTGCTTCCCGTCCTCACCTTGTCAGAGACTACTGAAAAACTTAGCGACTTTTGGCATCTAGTCGGAGTGTACTATGTTCAATAAAAAGTCAACAGAATGTCTGTAGCTTTTCTATTGACATTGACTACCGAGAGCCAACTGAAAATTTTCAACACAAAGTAAACAGAACGTCTGCAGTCATTCTGATGACAATGTCAAATGAAAATCAGCAGAAAAAAATCAACATAAAGTTAACAGAAACTCAACAGCTTTTCTTTTGACTCAGGCTAAAGAAAATCATCAGAAAAGTTTCAACACAAAGTCAACAAACGTACTGTTGGCCAAGTCAGCAGAAAGTCAAAGTCAAAAGAAAGTAATCAGGGTCGACAAGAAGTCAACACGTTTTCTATAGAAAGTCAAATATTATTTTTATAGGGGTACGGCCACCGGACAGAGGGCGACCACCTGTAGCGTAGACGTGACGGGCGTTTCTTCTTTCTCCCTTTTTCATTGGACGCCTAAAAGTTCCCTATTTTTGGCGAAGTTTCCCTCACTTCATAAAATTTCCTCCATCGAGACCCCCATCTCGATGGTCACTCACGGATGCGATAAAGTCCGTCTTGCTTCTGCTTTGCATGTCGAGGTTGCATCCGATGCAATTCGTTATTAGATTTATCTTTTCTTTGCAGGGAACACCAGAAACTCCGAAGAGCATTCAAATTCTCACTACGCATAGGCGCAAGGGTATTGAAATTCGTTTCGACGTTCGGCGTGCGCTTTGCGTGTTTGTGTGTGGTGTGTTATATCATATTTTCCGAGTGACGCACCGACGAGTTCGGACTGACGATTTTTCATCGCCCCGATGATATGCCGCTGCTGCCTTTGGACCACACTGCAAGATAAAGTGGCCTAGCAAAAATAAGACTCTCTTTCCTTCGGTATCTTGTTCTGTAACACGAATAATTTGTTAAACCTTTATTAGATAATAGATATTGGTTTTGCGATTGTTCAGAATTACCCTCGCATTATATATGGGTCCCTAGTATTTGTGCGAAAACGGCTGCTCTAATTTTTCAGCGTCGAAGTTTTTGTTTTTTTCTGTTTAATGCAGTTAGGCGGTGGCAGTAGGGTGAGAGCCCAAGGTTATACCTGCCTCCGTGCAACCTGGCAAAGAGTGAACGAACAGCCCCCTAATGCGTGCTGATGGCTTCGATATCCGCTACGTATAAGAGCGCAACGCACACATAGTGGAGCATGGCGCAGCGAAAAGCCTGATACTTCTTCGCAGTAAAGCGCACTCCGGTCATACGAAGTCACGTTCCAATTGGCCCGCGAGGCCGCAGCTTCCGCCGTACTTGCATGTTATGCGATCACGGCTTTCTGGCCTACCCAGTGCTTCTTGCTTCAGACACTAGGCTATAGCGGCGCCACCAGAGTAATAGATCAGGTGTGAACAATGCAGCTGCCACTCCCAGACATACCCAATGTTTCTTGCTTCAGTCGCTAGGTAGCGCCAAACCAAGCAACATTGCAGGTGGCCTATACACCAGTGTCCGAAATCCTAGCCCCGAGCGAAAAAAAATTAAATAATCTCAAGTGTAGGTTCTTGTGAAGTGAACGGCTCCGCATAAAACAAAGTTTTTGCTCTTTATAGCACTTTTGGCATTGGTGTTGTTCTTGGGGCTTCGTGACTATACCTTTCCGACGTTCTTGCACTCCGATATGTGCGAAGGTTTTTCAAAAAACAAACGAGGTCACGCAAAATCGGAACCCCCCCCCCACACACACACAAACACACTTACCGTGTCATTGCGTCAACATAATCAAACATGGCGGCGCCCATGGAACAGAGCAGACACTGGTCTACCGCGTGTCCCCAATAGCGGCCAGGCCCTTTAAGTCGACCGCAAAAATCGGTTTCTAAACCTATCGCGTTGTGATTTTGTACATCGTTGGCCACGGTTGGTGCATTTTTTAATGAAATTTGCAAAGAGCGAACTTACCAGAGGAAAAAATTAAAAAGAAAAAGTCCTAACTCCTATGAAAAAGCAGCGAAGCCACCGGCTCTTCAAACCATAGGGCGCCCTATGGTTTGAAGACCGCTAGCTTCGCCAACGCTGTTCGAAATCGGAACGCGATAGGTTAAGAAACCGATTTTTTCGGTCGATTTAAAGAGCCTGGCCATTATTGTGGACACGGGGTATACAGCTTTCCGTCTGTTTTGTCTGCCCTTCAAGCGCTGTTAAGGCAGTGCAACCTGAAAAAGCGGGGGATTGTGCGTTGTGAGGAAGCTTTTCAAAGTTAGCAGGCCGCAACTACGACGGCACTAGAACAGTGAGCCACCACGCCCGTATCTCTAGAAATGAAGCCTGTTCCGTTTAATAAACACGACAATGTAGCTTCACCTGTTTTACCTTAACAGCGCCTCGCTAATCTTTGCGTGGGCGTCCGTACCGCCGAGCTCACCCTGCTTCGTAAGGTGGGGAAGGGGGGAGTCATGCAATTGGACACCCCTCCCCAAAAAACAAATATCCTGGCTACGCCACTGGTTACAACCATTTAATGCGCTTGGCATTCTCCACATTTCACTAGGATCATATGACGGGCTAGTTGTGTACACATTAACCACCTAACGTTAGCGCAAAAGACGAGGACAAGTAGAAGATACAGGCGTGGACAGCCGCTGACTGGCAACTAACGTTTAGTGAAGAAATAAAGGAAGGTGAAGCAGAGAGCTTCAATAACCATATTCAGCGACTGCGAATTTCGTGACACCCCATGTCAATCTTGACGGATGTTGCAGAATATATGTGAATGAATTATAGAATACCAGAGGGAAGCAAGAAGTGGAGCCAGCCAGCTGTGAGGCCGTACATTCATTGCGTTTCACGTAGCGTGAAATGTGTACTCATGATATTTGATGTCAAGGTGATGCTTTCAGAAACCGACAAGTTGAGACGGCTGTGTTCTGAAATGAACTCTAAACAAGACAAAGGGGAAACATACACTGTCAAGCATGTTAATAAGTTTGTGAACTGCCTTAATGGCGTAATATGCGAGATTTCGTTCTCTTGTGGGAAGGTGTACGTGGGCCGGACTGGCCAGTGCTTGAACATGAGATTAAGAAAACATGCACTGTCTCTAAAGTCAACACCGACGGGACATCTCGCACTACACGTACGAGTATGCAAAGTTACCCCCTTATTCAATCGAACTAAAATTCTAATGCAATTAAGTGGTTAAATAACAAGAGAAATTTAGTGAGCGTCATCAAAAATCCATAACGGAACGTAAATATTCTTTCATATGTAACTTTGAATATTATTCGTCGTTACGAGGAGAATATGCAACAGCATTCACACGAAGCACATTTGCGTATAATGCGTGTTTCGACGACACCCATTTATTAGACATTTGTTTAATTAAATCTGTCTCATTGGCACAAATATCAGCTGTGAACCGCGCTGTCATACCTCATTCGCCATTATTCTTGTCAAGCCCCGGCGACAAGCCAAGCATTCGTCTGGTAGCACAAAATCGGACAAGGTGAATACTGCTCCCCCTCAGTACGACGTTTCACGCTGTTTCTGTCCAAGCTTGACCCAAACACATCGGCTATTGACATTGTATCCCTCATTGAGCTTTTCCTAAAAAGAAAAAAAACGGTTTTCGTTTTCCAAGATTACAACAAGGTCTCCATCGTACTCGCCGTTCCATTTGGCTTGCGACGAAACAGAGTTTGCAGCTCTAAACAACCCTGAAGTCTGGCCCGCGCGGAATGTCTTACAGCAATTACAATGCGCGTGTTTAAAATGAGGAAACAGTAACACGCGAGAGTGGCTGCAACACTTGGTGTCTGCTATCTAAACGTGAATGAATGCGAATGAAGGCTGACGAGTTCGTGCCTAACATAGTGACAATGAAGTTGGATGTTTTTTGTCTCACGGAAACTTAGCTCTGTAATGGGACACCCGACTCCAACTATTTTACACCTAACTACACAGTGTATCGCCGGGATCGATATTACCAATCTACTGGTCAAAAGTTTGATGGTGGTGTTTTAATTTAGACCGATACATTTCTTTCGTGACATTGTCGTTATGACCTGGAATCATATTCTTAGTGTGTCTGGGTAGAAACTAAGGCAGGCGACTGCTTAAACTACCTAGTTTGTAAGTATTATTTTCTACCACTTTCAGATAAATAACTTTTATATAAAATTTTGAGGCACTTAGTAGGAAAATAGGTTTTTCGAAATACGGACTACAGATATATGGAGATTTTAATCTCCCAGGGGTGGAATGGCCGCTGAGGTTGGCGAATTCCGACAACAATCATCAAACAAGGCTTCAAGATTTACTGTCGTTCATGGACTAGAATGGCCTTGATCAGCTTAGCCCAATCAAACATAGCGCTGAAAATGCTCTAGACCTTGTTTTATCTGACATATCAATTCATTATCTGACCCCTGTTATAAATTTCTTAGTGCGAAGAGACGAGTTACACACACCATTCGAAGCCAACATCTACCTTCAACAAAAAGGTCAATATCCCGTAGTTACTATACTTACTACTATGCACAATGAGATTATCTGAGCATCTACAAATTTTTGAAAACTTTTATTGGAGTGAGGTTCTTGCAAACAATTGACACGGAAACGGTGACGGAGATGTTTTCGTCAATTGTTAAAGACGTGATTGATACTTTTGTGCCTCAACGGTTTCTAAAGCCTTCAATTTAACCCGAGTGGTTTTCCGAAAATTTTAAAACTTGCATACGTAAAATATAAATAAAAGCTTGTGTCTTTTTTTAACGAAAAGGCAATATTTTATCGTATACACTGTTTAGCATTTATCGCGCTCTTGCTAAAAGGTTGTACGCTACAGATAAGCGGTTAAAGCTTGACCGAATAGAACGTGGCTTGAAGCGAAGCCCAAAAGATTTTCGAAGGTTTGCCAAACAGCCAACGCGCGATACTAGCCAAGTCATTGGCCTATGTGACCGCTCACATAACGATAGCTATGTTTCCGCCCCTGTAGAGGTTGCAGATATGTTTGCCAATCACTTTGGTGATTGTCGCTTCACCGTTCGACAAGTCGGTCAGCCTTCGAAAATTTAAATCAACTGCCATGACTTTATGTCTCGTATTAGAGTAGATATCGAAGAAGTTGCTCAAGCCATAAAGAAACAAAAACCAAAATTATTTATTGGGGCTGCCTCCATTCCGTCTTTTATTATTAAGGCCACGGTCCCCCTGAATGTGGCAGTTTAGGTACTTGTTGGCTCATTACTCATCTTCTTTTGAATATTGTTTTGCGGAATTCATGTCGTTCTAAAGGCAATGATATATTTCTTTTCATTTGATATTGTGTATTTATTTGTTTATACTGCTCATCCGCATTTGTAGCATTGCGAATATGATGACGCGGACCCTCAATTGCTCCGCTGGTTCATGTTTCATAAAGAATCTAATAAAAATAACACGGATCCAATAGAGCAGTTTTGCTAAGATGATGTCGGAGCAGAGTGTAACGATATACTTTTTTGGTATTTGCACTACTTTGTTTTGTTCATCTCTCCAAATATTGCCCTAAAATTGTAATTTTTCAGCACAAATATGTTCTTAATGACATGCGCTAGGGCATTGAAATTAGCTACAGATGTAGTGCTTATAATTGGCATTAGGCAAAAAAATGTAATGTGTAAATTTTTGTTTCGTTTAGATATTATATATCAAACGCAGCACTTTTTTGTGCTTCGAGTCACGGTGCTTCAAATGCCACTGAAAAAATAATTAAACTATGATAAAATCTTTTATGACATTTAGAACTACAGTGGTTGCCAAAGAAGTGGACGATGGCTTTTTTTCATTTTCAAAGTCATAACGCGACAGGAGCCCTTCAAACTTACCTGTTTTTGACGTATATCTTTTATGGACATTAAACATGATTTATTCACATCTAATAACATTTATTGTTTGGAATAGATATACATTGCGATGTATTATATTTTCACAATGATCTTGCTTTGGTTTTCTTATAGGTGTAGAGCTTAGCTAATTTTAAAAATAATTAAAAACTTTTGTTGCGCTTCCTGTTGGATGGCAGACAAAACGGCTTATTTCTAATGTTCAAGAAATTTTCGAGGGCGGCGTTGGCGTCTCTATCATCATCAATGTCTGTGTCTTTTTACCTTCACATTTAGAAAACATGTTGGAAGATTTACATATCGACAAATAAATGGTTTAAGAACTGGGTCAGGTTATTAAATCTAAGATAAATAATTACACAAGCGTAGTTTGATATAATCTGTTCATTATTGGATATGACTGAATCAATAAACAATATAAAATCAAATCAAATCAAATCAAGTTTATTTGTTGTCACATTTTACATGACAACTGGGACTCGGACAAAAAGCTGCTAAAGAGCAGCTTGACAAAGGTCCCAGCCCCCGTGCAGTTCGCGACAGTTTTAAACACAATTTAACAACTAAAAATTTGGACTAACAACTACAGAGTGTATAGAGACGAGTACAAGCCAATGCAAAAAAAAAGAACTGATTTATACAATACTAGATTTGATGCAAATATATAGACGAAAAATACACAGCCCAGTCAAAAATAAAGACGAAAAGGAAAATAATACACCCGAGTTCAACGTGCCCGAGTTCACTTCATGCCTAAAGCCACTAAATGAGCTGCGCTTAGAGTATCGGCACTCCGTTCCCCAACATTGTTGTAGACGCCGCCATTTTGGGTCTTGTGTAGTGCAAACGCAACTGCCGATCGTCATGACTCAAAAGTGCGACTTCCTCAGCATTCGATTTAGTGTCAGGAAGCCGATGCCATATTGCTTTGCTCTGTCGCGGTCTGTTTAAACATTTGTGGACGACGGAAAAGCGTTTCCTGTGATTTTAGATAAAGCTTCACATAACTGGCAACCATGATTTTAAGCCTCAATACGCCACAAGTGTCGTTACTCTGAACCGTAGCTTATTTAGTGACACTATTCATGCCCTTGTTCAAGGAGCTTGTAATACCTGAATGGGCCATGACGTAAGCCCCGTGGGTTTCACAAGCCACTACTTTTGACTCCTGCCTCACCCTCATTGTTCCCGCTAGTGCCACTAAATTAGCTACGCAGCTCATTTAATGGCTCTAGTTCCCGCGAACCTCCTTTCCCCTGACTGAAACTGAAAATAAATGTGAATAAAACACCATTATTTTAGCTTTTTTCATTTCTAACCAATTACACATAATGAGAGAAGAAAGCGGCCGGGTAGGAGAATCGCGGGTTTTATGAGTGACCGTTCTTACCGTCTCAGAAGAGAGAACGCCAGCTTGCGCTGGTTTCAAGAAGACGATCCAAAGAAAAGAGGCGGCACGCTGTGTTCTTTGTGATTGTGCGTCTAATGTATATACATGTGTATTTGAAGATCGACGATGGACGTCGATCCTCTCGAGGTAATGTAACGTGATAACATTATATAAATAATAAACATAATGAAGGACTGAACGACTCAATTTTTCAATTCATGCATTGTAATATGGCGGTAGTCTATTGTACTTAGTGTTGATGAAGAGCAATATGAGGTGACGAGGTAATGATTAAATGATGAGGCTCTATAAGGACGACAACATTAGTGGGTGTCGAACCACAACGTACAGAGCCAGACTTGTTTCAAGTATCGTGTACCCAGATACTTTTCTTCACCCGCAACAGATTATGGTAGAATCAATGAGGATGTTACTTTACAACTGTACAGGGAACATGAAAACTGCACTGTGCAAAAGTGCGGCTTATTCATTAAAATGAAGGACAGATTTCTAGCAGCATCCTCTGATGGACTGCTTGGAACAAAAGGCCTCGTTGAGGTAAAGTGCCCCCGTTCCAAAAGATTATTGAAGCCTACTGAAACCGCAGAAGAGTATTAGGCGAAAAGTAAGAAAAATGATCCTGGTGTGAAAGGTCCAAATCACCACCATAGCTTCTGCTACCAAATACAAGGGCAGTTACACAATACACAAAGAGAGTTTTGTGATCTCATTATATTTACACTCACGGGCATTGATATCCAACGTATTCAGAGGGATGGCACATTCTGGTCAAACAACATAGGGCCTTTTCTACTCAAGTTTTACATGAAATGCCGGACTTCCACTGAAATTCCTCAGGTAGACGAGTTGTCCGATCGAATAAACTGCCATTACTCCGACCTGGGAATCTCTCGATCATAGTTTATAGGCCACAGTGTCATGAGATCGAGGGGTGTGGCTCCTCGTCCGCCGAACATTGCTTCGGCGGGTGTTTTTCCCGTGGAAGATGAGACCGTCGCGTGCTGCCAGAACAATAACCTGGCGATTCTTCGCTGAACTGCTCCTTCCGTAAGCTTCAACAGGGCTTTCTTCGTTCCACACTACGTCTGTTCTGCTTGCCCGTTAGTTGCAGGATGGTATGGTGCACTAATGTGGTGCCTGATGCCATTTTTATTTTTCTCAAGAACTTGTTCATTTTATTTGAAAGATTTGGCACGTTATTAGAGAAAAGTATTTTCGTTAGGCCAAAAGTAGTGAAAAGAGAGCGTAGAACGTCAATGACGCGTTTGGACGTCGTGGCATGCATCGTGTAAACTTCCAATCACTTACAGCTACGCGTCAGCCATGATTACGGAGGTGCGACTACGTTTCGCTACCCACCGAATGAATAGTGGATCGTTTTCAGTTACTTTTCATGATGGCGCTGGACTCGAGGAAGACTTCGAGTCTTTCCGCAAAGTTAGCCCAGGTGCCAACACTTTTGTCGAAAGTGGTAAGTGCTCGAAACGTCAACAACGTCGGTAGCGACGTGCTGTGCTTGACACTTGACGCTTACCATTCGCTGAGACGAAACTTGCTTGTTCGTCTGCCACGAGTCGTCCGATATCAGGTCATCACCGCAACTCCATCTCCCAACAAAACAGGTCTTCATTGTCCGCATGTCCATAGTTAGGAATCATGTGAACTTATAAA
>JAZHYW010058075.1:0-17663 GCA_037355805.1 Ixodes ricinus
CGTTTCACCTTCCGTCCAGACGCAGCGGATGCTACGAGGGAACGGGACCAATCAAGCGGCGTCAAAAGTGCAAATCACTAGGCTTGTTCTGTTTATGATTGGTTCAGCGATGATAGAACACGTAAAGAAACATGACGAACACCATGATGGTGCCCTTTTGAAGCTGTCTGATTCGTCATATAATCTCGTAGCATCGGCTGCGTCTGGACGGAAGGTGAACGAAGTATAAAGACACTACGTCGTTTGCTTCACGAAAAAATGGTATATATTTTTAAATCTAATTTTAAACGCGGGCGGAAATCGAAACCGAAACTTCGGCGCCGTCCGGCAACATTGGCCTCGGGCCGCCAAGTACATGGCCATCACGTGGTACGAAATGTCACGTGATCCTCGGCCCAACGACGGGCGGGGTTGGGGCATTGGTTGGGGGCGGGCGTGTGGCAGGCGCGATAAGGCGCGAGTGTCGTCTGCCCCGCACCGCACTCTTCGCCACGTTTGCGCGTCTACGGCGTTCGACGACGTCTGCACAACTGCGGCATAAGTCTGCGCGACGTGGTGTCCGTAGTGTGGACGAAACTCCGATAGACAATAATCGGCAAACGGTGAGACGACGACAGTGGTTGTGACACGAAAGAAGCAGCGGTAACGGCGGGACCACGGCGGGCGGCCGGTCTGCTCCCAGAAGCGAACTGCGCAGGCGCGTACGCCAATCACGTGGACAGCGCTGAGCGCAGAGAGGCAACGTTGCTGACGTCATGCGCTACGCTTAGATCGGAGAAGTAAAAACAAGCAAAAAAAGGCCATGAAGATGACGTTTAGCTCAATGTTGGCTCCGCCCATGCCGTAGCCATTTGATTGCGCTGTTGGTTGCGCCTGAATTCGCCCGCTCGAGTCAGCCGATTTCGGCAACGGCAGTTGCAAGGTTTGCCGGACCGTTTAAGAAACATTTAGACAGAACTGCGTCGCAATATTTGGCGTGTGGTCTTCCTAGGCGATACTGAAGAGGACTACATTGTTTTTCAAAACCAAAAATGAAGCGGAGTTGCCCTTTAAAAGGTGGGAAACTTGGTAGAGGGGAAAGGGACGCAGGAAAAGGAACGTCTTTTCGTGTGTCCTTTTTCTTCTGCCACGTTTCCCATCTTTTACCGCAGTCTCGGGTAATTTTGAGCACGATCAACAATTGAAATGTTTTCCATAAGTATATCACAATGACTTGTACGAACCGGCTTGGTGATCAGGGCATAGTTTGCAGCGTCTCTTTATACTGTCATGTACTTTTTCGTGAAGATGGGTGTATTGTGTTGTTCTACAGTGTCCACCTTGCTAAAACCTCAATGAGATTGCAGTATTGAATAAATAAATAAAAAATCAGCAGAACCCATCCTTTGGGAATGATTATCTACGTTAATGCGAATAGCATCAAACGGTGCGGAGTTATGCGCGTTCGTCAGGTGGCCGGCACACTCTGAGATACGCCAGCCCACTCTTGAGGCGATTCTAAATTTGTTGACACTTTCACAGCCCTGCGCACGATCTCCGCAGCCCAGCACGTGCGTTTGTGTCACTTAGGAAGGCGAGCAAAGCACGCGCCATACGCACAAACACTCAAAATGGTACCGACCAGACTTTCTGGCGTCTCAGCTAGTCTCAACCAACGGTACTCTAAACGGTTGTTTATATCTTTACCATAGGACGCGCTTTACAGCGCTGTCACAGCTACCGGTGCGCGCGCGTTCCATGCACGAGGGCTCATTCCGCTCTCGTGAGGGCTGAGCACGGCCGCTACATCACCCTCTCCCGAGCGCGGGAGAGGGTGAGCTAGGGGCCGTGCTAAGCCTCACGAGGCGGAATGAGCCCTCGTGCATGGAACGCGCGCGATGGTAAAGATATAAACAAGTGTTTAGAGTGCGTTGAATGACTGCCTTCATAGCTCTGTGGTTAGCGCGTCTGCCTGCTGATCAAAGGGTCAACGGTTCGAATCCCGCCGGCGCCAGTCTTTTTTATTTATTTATCGACCCGCGGCGTAAGAGTTAGATAGCCAGATAGATAGATAGATAGATAGATACATAGACGAAAAGTGCGTGAAGTATCCAAAGAATGCTATTCGCATTAATGAGGAAATAAATAAATAATCAACCGGATCGCCTGCCACACTCACTGTATTTTCGTTCTTATTTCGGGTCAATCTTGTAGCTCTATGGAATAACAGTCGAAGTGTACGCGCACGCATGTTCGTGCAGTTTCTGTGCCGACCGAAGCTATATGCAGGCGCACAATCACAAAAGTTTTCAACACGCACGATCAACGAGCTCTTGCGTGCTCGAACAACGATGCGATTCTGACAAAGATTGTCAGAATCGCATCGTTTGTCAGAAAAGACAAAGATACAACCGATTGTCCAAAGATTGTCAGAATCGCAAGATTGTCAGAAAAGACAAAGATACAACCGATTGTCCAGTTCGCGTTTGCCAGTGCTTTCATTTTCGCGAATTGAGGCTGAAGCGATTGGGAGTCAATGACGGTAGAGCCTCCCAGCGTCGTGTTTTATGCTTCGTTTCAGCTTGGTTCCAGACGCAGCCGATGCTGCAAGCGCGAGCTCCGGGCTTCCAGCGTCCCTGCCAAGCACGCGCCTCTTGCAGTACTGGCACTGTTCAGGGCCACACGCTCGTGCTTGTAGCATCGGCTGCGTCTGGACCCAAGCTGAAACGCAAGTACTAGGGAGTTGTAGTAGACCGCGTCCGCTATCCCGCTATGCTTACGGAAGCTTACCAGAAGTTATCTAGTGACGCTAACCATAACCGAAACGAGCGCGCGCCGCAGCCTGGCCGCAGAGCTTCGGGCCTCGTTTCGGTCGCCATAGCTTAGCGGATAGCGGCACGGTCTACTAGCAACTCCCTATTAGCGATGTGCATGGCCAAAAGCGTCGCTGTGGTCAGCTTTCCACTCAAAGTTCCTCTATATGCTCCCCCGAAGGGGAGACAGGGATTGCGCATTTGATTTCTGCGCGCCGCCACGCCGCTATTCACCGAGATCCATCACGTGAGCGAGCAAAGCATCCGGCGCCGTGCAAGAAAGCCACCTTTGCGGTCGCTCGCGCCGACGTTTCTCGCACCCCGTCGAGATGTTCCCCTGCTTTCGCCCTCATTCTCCTCTCTCCTGTTTTCCATGCGCGGCGGCGGCGCGACGCCGCTATTCGCCAAATTTAGTCACGTGAGCAAAGCATCCAGGGCGTGCGGGAAAGCCGGCTCTACGGCCACCCGCCGAGGCTGAATGCGCAACTCTGCTACCGTAGGCAGCTATGCAGGAACTCTCGCTTTCCACGATTGGCCAAACCATGGGCATATGAGCACTGTCAGATTGTCAACTTTGACGGTGTCAGTTTCGGATTGCGATGGCTCCTAGCTTCTACTGTGCTTTTTAAACACACCATCGAACTCGTTGTCGCACCTGATGGTAAGTAGCCAGAATAACAACTGGTGACGTCACGGCGAGGCAAATCCCAGTCGTGACGTCACGGAGGGAAACCATAAGAGGGCGCCACCGAAACATCTCGGCGCTAATAGCTGAATCTTCAGTGGCCGCGTGCATTTACGCGCATCAACATATTCTGCGCTCTCTGAGCTTACACAGCTTGAAGAAGCTGAAATGCTGTTCCTAAATTGTATCTTCGATTTTCTCCGCAACATTTACGAGAGTGACAAGTTCAGTAAATACCGTTTTACCGGAAACGTATATCGCACCTTAACTTCAGAATGAACAAATGCACATGGCCCTGCACCCCCCCCCCAACGCCCCCCCCTCCCAAAAAAAAATTATAAAAAAATCCTTGCAACGTACGCATGTTGCCTGAAAAGGAAAAATAAACAAAGAACCAGATACTGGTAAAGCAAAACATAAGCCATAATTTCTCAAGCTCAATCGGAGCGAAAACAATTGCTCTGCTTCCATCTCGTAACAATCATATAATATATATATATATATATATATATATATATATATATATATATATATATATATATATATATCAAGAGCACGCTAAATCTTTTATCTTTTCCTCTTCACCTCTCTCTCTACTTCTTTATTTTATTGACAAGAAAAAGGAAATAAGGGTCTCTGTTGCGAGACGACCGAGACGATTAAAAAGAAGAGCCCAGAGCCAACCGCAGCCGGGATTTGATTAGTTCACGTCTGAGTTCACTGTCCAAACTATCGTTCATGGCCCGATAAGCGACAAGCAAAGCGAGTGCACACATCTAATGCTACCTATGAATATAGCCACATACATAAAAGAAAAAAGAGAAAAGGTCCGAGTCCCGGCCGCGATGGAGTCTATCCCAAAGAATAAAAAGATACCGACGAGGGGGAGAACATTGAAGAGAACGCTGGAAAAGCCAGAGACATAAGAACCTCGAAGACGCTTTTTGTCTTCCCTTTTTATTTACTTTCGACGCTCATGTTATATCGATGAAAGCTTGGGCCGCTGTGGGATGTCGGGCGCAGGGAAGGAGGAGGAGGCGCTGGTCGGTAGAAGAGACCCCGTTTGTCGAGCGTGAAGAGGCGCATGGCGCATGCGCTTTCAGCCATGCGGCCGATAAAACAATTTATCTCGCTCTGCACGCATGCTGGCTCGCGTGTTCTTGCTCTTCCGGGCTTCTTTTTTTCTCTTTTCTTTCTTGTCTGCCTGAGATTGTGTGCGAGGGAGACGCCGTTGCTGGGTGCCTGGCGGCATGTTCTTCGTCGTCGGGTTCATTTGCGCCCCCTTGTTGAGCTGAGACAGCGCTGATGAGCAAATGCTCCTGCTGGGAAACTTTGTTTTTTTCTCTTTCCTGATGAAAAAAAAATATGGGTTACTTGCTAGCGTAGGATCAATCATAGCGCCTTTCCGTCAGGCCCGTCTGATACAATGTAAACGTGAAGCTCGAAAAGAAAGCGGAAATAAAATGGGAAGCATCACGAACACCTTATGGAAGCGCGGATAGTCCAGTCTTGGGTAGTATCGCGTTACTAGTATCGAGATACTGTATCTCGTTACTTTTTTTGGTATCTTGTAACTGTAACTCGTTACTTTTTCAAAAAGTATCTGTAACGATAACTTAATTACTTTTTTGCAAAAGTAACGAAAAAGTAACGGCAAAGTTACAGTTACTTTTCGTAAAAATGAACCCTGTCTCTCTTGATGGCTACAGTGGCGTTCAGCCTGTAGATGAGAAGAGACGGAGTTAGGCCTTTGACAGCAAAAGCAAAAATAAAACAAGAAATAAAGAATGTTTCGTTTGCTGGCCCAGTGGCTTTAAGTCAGACTTGTGTAAGTACGCTAGTGTAAAATCCTTGACATTCAGACTATCCAAGATTATTTCTCTCACCCCTTTAAAATTGTCAGAAAGGTGGAGCTGGAGATCAGTGGGGTTCTTGGCTCGGGCTAAATTACATTAATCTCGCCAGACCATATTTCCCCTGTACATTATCATCAAAACGCGGCAGAAATATAGCGTTGGGTTTGCCCTTGATATCGTAAGCAGCGAAATCGTAGGTTACGTCAATGAAACTTCGAGTGTCTAGATTTCTTATTAATCGACTATGGTATATTTTCGATGTTGCTATTTTGAATAGTTTCATTTTTCTTTTAATTAGCCACTTTGGAGAGATGGCACACGAGGATGAGGAAGCAGGCACCCCGACTCCCGAAGACCTCACCAGCCTCTTGAATGTTCGCCCTGTCATGAACAACTCCTCAGGCGAAGTGCTGCACCTGCCCAAGCACAGGAGATGTGCCGCGCATACTTTGAACTTAGTGGCGACTGTGGACGTAGACAAAGGATGCACGATCAGCACGTACCGTCAGATGGCAACGGCCGTGTTTGGAAAACTGAAACTTATTTGGAATAAGCAGGGCCAGTCCACCCGAGCGGCGGAAGTCATCAAAAAGAAACTAGGGAGATACTTCCCGGTTCCTAACACTACTCGCTGGAATTCACTCTATGATGCAATGAAGTTTGTTGACGAGGCCCAGAAGGACAAGATGGAGGCTGTCTGCGACGCCCTCGCACTGCCGCGTCTACAAAAAGACGATCAGAAGTTCATCGAGGAGTATTGCCAGGTATGCCCAAAAGCTCTCTCACGTTTTTGCGATATTTTTAATGTGTTTTTTTTTATTCCTTAGACCATGAAAGGAGTTGCCAAGGCGCTCGACATCCTACAAGGTGAACAGTACATGTTCATGGGCGCTTTGGTGCCGACATTGGTGGCGCTGATGCGGCAGCTACATTCACTGCCTACGCTCAAGTTTTGCAGCTCGCTTGTAGACACAGTGAAGATCGCAGTGATGACGAGGTCAGTTTCTTATTCTTTGGAAAATGTACGACCTCTTTGTTAGCGCCTTTTTGTAGAAAGTTACGTCTGCCAGGCAGGCTCATTCACGATTATCAAGACAAGTAATGCACACATTTTCATTAAATTATAAGCAAAACGGTTGAAATTATTTATTACATATGAGACCTAAAGGGCCTTGGCCACAATATTCCTACAATTTTTTATTAAGGCACGCATCATATGGCGAATACCGTGGACGTAACAGCTAGTGCACTTGTACTGCGACCCGCTCGTGAAACGTTTGTTTTTAATTTCTAATGTTACACATGTGAGTAAATGTTTTTATTTCATTCGTAGATTTTCTGAAGACCTCAGGTCCGACGAGCTCCTTCTGGCTACAGCGGTGCATCCAAAATTTAAAATTTCATGGATGGATGAAGCGCAGAAAACGCGTTCTCTGCTGCTTCTTGAAGAGGAATGTAGCGCACTGCGCCCTTCCGAGGAAGTTACACGGGAGCCAACATGCGATGATGACGACGACGACGACTCCTTCTTGCGACTGCGTCCTAATGTTGAGTTGACCAGTGAAGCACAGCGATGGAAGACTGACACCTCATCGACGGCGTTATCCAGCCTCAACGACTTTCCCAGCATTAAGAAGATTTTTTTTACGCCTCAATGCCGCACTTCCTTCTAGCGCACCTGTTGAACGTCTTTTCAGCAAGGGGCGGGACGTTTTCAACATCAAGAGGGGAAAGCTAAGCGACAAGAACTTCGAAAAGCAGTTGCTGCTTCGATACAACATGGAGTAAATAATAACACGGCGTTATTAAATATATCTCGAAAAGTTTAGAGTTTTCAGAAATTCCCAAATAAATGTAAATGTTGCTCATTTTGTTCTGTCATCCATGTCTTCATAGTTGCATACACATACGAGGGTGTTCATAAGTTCGTATTATGGGCACTAAAAATTGAAAAAAAACAGAACAAAACAGGCATCAACATGAGCGCGCGTCCCTCTGGATTTCACACAATATAACATATCGCATACTATAGTAGCTCGGAACGCCGCTAGGGAGTCGAAGCAATGTACGGCACCGCCAGTCGGTGCCAAGCCACATGCAGTGATCCGTTTTTTTTTTTCATTTGAAGGAAGCAATGTTAGGATATTCATTCCAATCTAGGAACGTTGTTCGGGGACACGTACCCAGTTTATGACACTTTGGTTAAATGGCGCAGACGCTTCAGTGATGGCCGAATAAGAGGAAAGCATTTCAGGGACGGCAGCCAAGTGATTAGCTGAAGTGGAGCGATTCCTGAACACTCAAAAACCGAGGAGTTCATAACAATGCCCTCCGGCATGTGGTGCGTCACTGAAGAGTGGGTGACGTTTGGTAGCGAACATGCAAAAGCCTCAACTCCTACTAGAGTTTGATTGCTGAATCTCTATTCCTTCGTGACAATAATACGAACTTTATAACGCCTCCCTCGTATGAGTATCTTGAAAGTAACTAAGTTACTCTGCCGAAGTAACTGTAGCTGTAACGCGTTACTTTTATTGTTAAGTAACTGAAACTGTAACTTAAATACATTGTTAGGAAAGTAACTGTAACTGGAACTAAATACTATTAAAAAGTAACACCCAAGACTGGATAGTGCTAACATGCGTTTAAAATCCCTGTCTCTACGTGTGTTGTCTGAGACTGAACCCCTGCAAACCAGCGACAAGAAGAAAAGCTGAAACACGTTGGCGTACTCGCAACTGAAAGTTTAATTTGAAAAACACACACTTATATAAGGTTTGTAATACGCCACGTCATTACACCCTTCCTGCAAAAATACAACTTCGCTTATCAAGAAGGGTCAATGATGGCTCGCTGAGCACTTTGCTTGAGCCTCTTGTTTTTATTTCAAAAGCTTCGTGTATCTCTCTTGTTGTTTTATTCCTATGCCTTCAGGGGATCTTAAAGGGGCGATGCAACAATTTTTGTACTTCGCGCAAATACCGCTTATAACGGATCCCTGACGTTAATGACCTATGAAACACGCGTTCGTTTTTCACCCCGCGCAATAGAAGTCCCAGAAAAAAATTAAAGAAAAACGAGCAGCGTTCACTCCCTCAACTCGCAGCCAGAACAAGCGGCCACGTGACCTGGAATTGATTATATGCCGCCAATGTTGATCATAGCCACGCGCTGGTGTTGGCAAAGCACAGGACACGCGCTGAGTTCCAGACATTGTTATGGCTCGGCTATTGTCGTCGTTGCAGCGATTGGACACGGGCCACTATCCGAATGCTTCTCGAGCTAGTAATTATCACGAGCCCAAATCGAGTGCCCACGCAATGCTCGGGTCCAATCTATGAACCGCATTCAAATATCGTCACTGGGGAGTACTGCGATCCCCACGTTACGTCATCAAATTTTGCAAAGGAGAGATTGAATGAAAATGATCGCTTTTGTCCTTGAAATTACACCGCAACAAAGGAGTTCCTTGGCCAGTGGCGTTGCGTGCGAGTATCCTTGAGTCCCACCAGTGCCAGTAAGCTCGTGTAAAGTGAAAAAACATTCCAACTGAATGTCGTTGCCCAGCTCACTTTAATCTCGAAAAAGTGAGTGAAACCTGCATCTCTTGCAATGCACTGCCAAGTGGCCCGAGGGTGACTGTTTGAGTGGCAGCAGCATGCTCCCTTGCACGATCATTAACGCAACGACCAGTTTGGATCACGTAAGAGCGATCTGCATGAAAGTGGAATGTCACACACCACACACGTGCAACATTTTACAAATTTGGTTTTGTGTCTTATTGCTGCAGCCATCACTTCCCAAATGAGGGGCATTTATTTTTCGGCATCATAGCGTTCATCAACTTTTTTTAAGTTGTGAGACAAGGTATGTATTTTGGACAAAACCCCGAGACTGGGGGGGGGGGGGGGGGGGGGAGGACAACTTACAACACAAAGTCTCAGCTTTGGACACTTTGTGTTGTGTTGTACTATTTCCCCTCCAGTCTCGGGGTTTTGTCCAAAATGTTAAATCTTCACCAGCTTGTTTGCGCCTAACTTTACTGAAGGTATGTATGTGAAATTGTGCCGTCCTTCTCACGATCTCTGGGCTCTTCTGGCGCCGATGAGCTTTTTTCAGGCCTTCTGGAACGTCAATCAACGCCTGGGGTGGGAGCACACGCCAGACGCAGAGTTTTATATTGCGAGGCGCATTGAAATGCCAGTGCTTGCGAGCCTATTCGCAGTGATCAGCGGCTGCTGCTGTCTATTCGTTCTGAATCCTTGAAGGTTACGTGAAAACAAAACCTTATAGAGTTTTAACCCACACCTCCTCAAACATTTTGTTTGTTTGCTTTCTTTTTTGTGCGTGCGCTTTCGGTTACGTTTGCTGAAAAACGTTGTGTTCCATGCATTCTACAAACATTCAAAACGAGGATGGCAAGAATTGGTTCACTGCGCCAGTAATCCCGATATTTTCGCTCAAAGTTGACGCAATATTTCTTTCTAAACCTCGATCCTAACTTCATTAAAAAGTGTGTACCGATTGTTACGTGATAACGTTCCAGCCAAAAGTCGAATCTCTGCTGTTAAACTGAAAACTGTACCCCAGACTTCTTTGGATGGTTGAGAGTGTTGGTGACTCAATTGCGAAAACAAAAGAGGACACAGAAGAGGCAATCCAGACGACACGAGCTTTCAACGTCAACAAAGACGTTCACTGACTCGAACTTGCCGCCCGAAGCTCCGGGTGTGACGAACACACTTCGACGTCCACGGAGGGTCTCGTGCCACGCGACACATCCCGAACGTCCATCAAACGCCGAGCTGCACTGTAAGGAGGACGGCTCAGCGCGCAAGCCGTTTCGCGAAAGTCTCTTTCGACTGCGCCGCGAGATCATCGAGGTGCCCAAAACCCCCAAAGAAGCAAAACGCTGACGTGCGCCACACTCGGTTTCGAAGAGACACCGGATCTTCTCGGGGTTCAGGGGTCGAGGGCGGCGGAGACGCCATACGCCTGTTGGCCTTGTCAGCCGCCGTCGCAGACGTCGCAGCGGCTACTGCCGCCGTCGCCCACGCCGCGGCTATTTCGGGGCATTTCCAGCCGGAAACGTTCTTCCTTTCTCCTCCATCATCTCAACGGCGTTGCTCCTCCGTCGTCTCCTCTAACTTTTCGGTTCCTTTTTCCCGAAGCTTCCCGCATGAGCTTGCCCCCTTCGCGAGTTCCGCACTTCCGTTTCACCCTACGGTGGGCCGCAGGGGCGCTACGAGCCATCCCAGCCCCTAAAGACCCTCGATAAAATTCACGCCGAGTCACTGCGCCGAAAAGCTGAAAGAGAAGGAGACGAGAGCGCGCGGGGGACGTTGGAATGCCGAGCTCTGGTTCGAATGATTAGTGGGTAGACCTATAGGACTAGCTGCCTTTGTCTCCACTGCACTCGTCGAACGCGTTCGAGTGCGAAAGCCGAACGCCGGACGCCGGCGTTCTGCGTTCTAGCACCCTCGACGAGTACAGTGGAGACAAGGGCACCTAGCGTTAGGTCAGCCTAGAGGTCATGGAGGTAGGAAGGTTCTGTAGGCGACATGACGCCACCAGGAGGAGAGCGAGAAGCTGTGGAGGGACACGGCCCAACATGACCAAAACCAGAGGCACGCTATTGGGCGAAAATGAGGAAAGTTTTTCTTTTCGTCTACTAGGCGTCTCTTAGTCTTGGTCATCGGTTGCGACGGTGTGTCCCTCCACGGTGGCCCTCCTGCGCTGGCTTCACCTCTGGGGGGCCTCATGTCGCCTCCAGAAGCTCTTCCTACCTCCATGACCTCTAGGTCTAGCCCACTAATCATTCAGAACCAGGGCTCGGGGTTCTGACGTCCCCGCGCCCTCTCGTCCCTACTCTCCCTCAGTTTCTCGGCGCAATACTCCGTTCGACCCTTAAGCTGAGACTGTAGCCAATGCCACAGGGCGAAGGCTCGAGGTCGCTGCTTTGAAGCGTTCTTCCACAGAACGAGCACTGGCGCTAGAAATGCACGACTCAAAGCCAGGGGCGGGAGGCTGGCTCGCGCTTGTAGCTTTGGCTGCGGTCTCAGCAGGTGAACAGTAGAGGTGAACATGGCTTGGCTACGCCACCGCTGCCGCAATGCATCGAGGGAACTTTAATCTATTGGCGCGTGCGACAACGCCGTTCGAACTCTGCGCGTGCAGGGCAATATGCAGCAAAAACCGTCTCGTGCACTGCCGATTGCCTCCTACGAACTATACTTCGTCTCACCTTAGCATGGACTATTGTTATGCTCGCGCTGTGCTCAACCAGCGACGCTAGTTGCTTTGGATGAAGCGTCGGCGGCTGCTAGGAGCGCTTGTGCAGCAAGGGCTCCGGTCAAGGCAGTCGGAGAGCTAGCCATCTGCGCTTTGCAGGCCTTCGCAGTTAGTCCGTGCTAAGGTGAGATGAAGTATAATGTTATGGCGGCGTCACGTATACGTTGAACGCTTGGTGAAATGTTTTAGTGGTGCCCTTCCATGGTTCCCTACCTCGATGACTGTGCAGCTGCCGATTTCGCGAAACTAGCAAGTTCGATGGTGTTTATAGTGAGCATAGGTGGCAGCTTAAAATAATGGCGCTAGCTTGGAACCAACACTGTCAACACCATCAAAATTCAAGTTGTACATTGCTCTTATCTCCGTCGGTGACAAATCCTTTGCTGACGTCATAGTCAGCATTCGGTCAATCGTGGAGGCCGATCACAGCGACGCTTTTGATTGCGCACGTCGCCAATAGACTTATTGGCTAAATGTGCCCAAGCATCGTGGAGAATGGCAGGGATTGGTGTTCCACGCGCCGCACGTGCTGGCCTTAGCAGTAGTAACTTCTCTAAAGCAAATGCCTAAAACAAATGGCATCTTGCGCGCGCGTTCGTCTATGCTTTTGTTTTTGTGTGTTGTTTACTTCGAATCTTTATCAGGAAAGCGTGCACATGTGGCGCGTGGAACACCAATCCCTGCATTCTCCTTGATGCTTGGGTAATCTAAATATAGGCCTGTAGGGAGTATTCACTGGACGCCATATTTGTGCGTGCTGTTTAGAGCGCATGCCCAGAACGAGCTCACATTAATAGGTTGCTAAGACCGGCAATCTTGATGGTGCGGACTGCACGTTGCAAAAGAACTGTGGAAGCTCGCCGTCAGCACGCGCTCAGCATTCGCGCGCACACAGCTATGGCCGCCAGTGAATACTCCTACTATTCCATTTAGCTATGCTACCCAGCGCTCAAGGAGAGAATGTAGGATTGTGTCCCCACGCCGCACGCACACGCCTTGCCCGTATAAAGGATTCGAGTAACATAACAAAATAAAGCGTTGACGAACGCTGCAAGATACCATTTGTTTTAGGTTTTGCTTTACACAAATTTACTACTGCTGAGGCCAGCACGTGTGGCGTGGAACACCAATCCTGCATTCTCCTTGATGCTTGGGTATATGCAGAAATGGTCTATTGAAGCACCTGCCGATGAAATCCACGCTTGGCGTGTCTTACCATGCAAGTCACAGAGCGCGACACCGTTGTTAGCGCGAACAAGCGATCGCCGGTTTTCCCGCCTTTCTCTTTAAAACCAGGGGATGTCATCCAAGCTATTATTGCTATGGAACGAGCTTATTTAGCCTATACTTCTAAGCGAGTAACGCATTTCGTGCCTCGCCAGCACTATTTATAGCGTAATAAGCGAAAATGCGCCGATAAAGTCGGGTTCAGCGCTAACTGTGGCTACTTTTTACATGAATGCGATGGCGCATCGAATTCGAGGAGGACCAATCACACGCAGCCTGTCTTCCTACGCTTGTCTTCTACCCATCTGCTACCAATCAAAATAGTCAAATCTCGATTCGATGCGCAACGGTCGCATCCATGTAAACGCAGCCAGTGTCGCGATGTGTACCACCAACCAGTGTTGTTGCAACGCGCAAGGCACGTGTCACGAGCAGGTGCTCCGCCGCCAGCCTGATCGCCATATGCTCTTCAATGGCTGTCTTGCCCAAGCCATCAAGGAGAATGCAGGGATTGGTGTCCACGCGCCGCACGCGCTGGCCTCCAGCAGTAGTAACTTTTTCCCAGCCAAATACCTGAGACAAATGCAGACCCTGCACGCGCGTTCGTCAATGCTTTCTTTTTGGTTATTTACTTCCCGAATCTTTTATACGAGGAAAGGCGTGCGCGTGTGGCGCGTGGAACGCCAATCGCCATTCTCGCTGATGCTTGGGTGAGGCTGTTGTACATGGTCTATTAAAGGAGCCGGCAACTATATTCAGTTGGGAATGTTTTTCACTTACACGAGCCTCTGGCTTCCAAAATTCGGCGATACTGCACGCAGCGCCACTGGCCAAGAAACTGCTCCAGCGCAAAAATTTTAAGCGAGCGATAATTTTCATTTGGTTCGCTAACGGCAACATTCGATGACGTAACGTGGGGATCGCAGTGGCCTCCGGTCACGATATTCGAAATGGTTCATAGATCGGACCCGACCATTGCGTGGGCAATTTCGACGGCTCCGATAATCGCTTAGCTCGAGAAGCATCGAAAATGCCGGGGTGTCCAGTTCGCTTTTACCAGCTGGTAATAGCTGGCGCTATAGCAAAGTTCAAACTCAGCGCGGTCGCCGGACCGGCACCAGCGCGTGGCTACGATCAACATTGGCGGTATAGCCAAATTCAAATGCCGTGGCAGCTTCTTGCTCTACGCGGCGGAGACACGCTAGCTCGTTTTGTCACCACGTTTTATTGCGGGGTGGCAAAACGAAAGTTTATAGCCGTTCACGTCAGGCGATCCGTGATAACCGAGCGATGGCGCCCTGCACGCGTTTGCTGGCATCGCCCTTTGTGCGACGGCGACATTTCTGCGTGTCTCCGCCTCGCTTCCAGTGTCAGACACGAGGTATGCGCCTTGCTGCGCATTTGCGCTACCCGTGAGCGCAGAAGGTCGGCGTGTCGGCATCAAAACCGTGGCGACTACGTCTGCGAAGTGTCGTTGCGTCCCTCCTGAATGCCAGGACACGGACGGTGTCAGGTCACCCTGGCTCGTCCACTGCGTCCGCTGCAACATGGCACGTGTTTGCAATTATAATTTAATACAATAAATTACTGAACAAGTGAATAAAGTAAACGTAGCTCGCAACGGGTCTAATTGTATGGTAGAACAGCTGACCCACTGTAACAAACTATTGCAGAATCTCCTAAATATATAATATTTTGCCATTCTATGCTATTTATATCTCAAAAAGTGTATAATAGCTACCGCCGAAATGCGACTACTTAGCTAAAAAATGATATATAAGGCGAGAGGCGAAACCGGCGTCGTTTGTCGTAACTTTTTGCCTTATCTGCTTATTTGTTTTTATTTATCTTGGTAAAAATAGTAAAAATTATCTCTGACATGCGCGTCTGTGTACAAACGATACAATGCGTAATGGAAGTTGCACGACGTAAGCGCATCCTGGGCGAGAAGTAGACTACCCGCAATAGCGCAGTTTCACGGGAACGACCCCATATGGCGGCGCCAACGGGGTTGCCTCCACCTTGGACGGAGGAACGCGTTATCGAGGCACCTGTCCTGACGTGCTTCCGAGGGACTCTGCTATTTCGGCATGTGCCATAGTTTTTCCGGGTGGCTGCTCGCCACGAATACAACTTGATGGCGGTAAATCCGTTCTTGCTAATCCCCGCTTCTTTGTGAGCGAGATAGCAGAATTATGGATCTCAGCCGAGGCGCGTTTACCACGCGGTCGCCCTGTTCGTCGCAGTCACGATCGTTTTTGACGTCACAGTTACCGCGGTTAATTTCAAATCATTCCGGATGAAGGAAATCAGTTTCCTGCTTCCTGATCGGAAGGCGCCTGTATTCCAAGTATTCTCCATCACCAAATACGTCCCGTCGTAACATGAACTTCAGTAAAAACTCCAAGTGAGAGCGGTATTTAGTTTGTGTTTTCACTGCATGAGCGTTTGCGCAGCCGAGGCGAGTTCAAAAGCAATCGTTTATAGCCCTAGTTGCAGCGCACGTAAAAGCGAGACGATGAAAGATATATGTCCTAATGGTACTGCGTTTTAGTACTGTTTCATCAATATATATTTGTGTCGCCCAATCCATTTATTGGCTAAAAGCTCTGCATAAAAAAACATTCCCTCTGTTTAAAAAAAACAAAATCACACAGATATGTTTTTCAGGTTAATTTACTTCACTGGAGCGCGCCTTGGAGTCCTGCAGCTAAATACCGGCGCTTTCGCTTGACTGTGAGCCAGAGTTATAGGCGTTTTCCCTACTGAGTGTCGTCATCTTTCTGATAGAAAGTGTCTCGATCGAAATCATCGTTGTCGGCCATCTAAATTCGGTACCAGCTATTTTATTTTACTTGCATATTAAGGTAGCGAATTGGGCGATTAGGTAAAAGATATGCATAACGAAAACAGATCAACCAGCAGACTAGGCGATGAGAAGAAACATGCGATGATAGAACGAATCTGTACTCAGCAACAAATACAACTTTAGTTGCGAGGTACAGCTTCGTCATCAGCAACAAATAAAACTTTGGTTGCAGGTGCCAGCTTCGTCCTGCCGTGCATGTTTCTTCACTTCGTCCTCTTTGTTTGAGCTGTTTTCATCAGGTATACTTTCATTGTTCTGTCAGTACTATTGTTAGATTTATCGCCTATACCAGTGAACCCGCCAAATACGCACATGGGCATCTGGCTTCATGAAGATGTTTACTGTGGAAAACTGATCGACAAACATTGAAGATTTTTAATTAGGGTGGCGATGCGGGCCAGTTGGTTCATGCTTAGTGAATTAGACACATCATGAGAAACGAAGATTAAGTAGGAGGGTAGACAGGACAAGCGCTTTGTCCTGTGTACCCTCAGCATAAATGGCTCTGTGTATACCCCTTCTACTTCGTCTTCATTTTTGTAGCACTCTTTTGAATCTACTAAAATTTGTAAGCCTTGATGTGCGCGACCGCATGTTCCACATGGGGTGCCTCAACGTATCCACTACCACATCTTGGTTTCGCCGCATTGTCGTCAGACACATTTGCAGTAAAACACTGTTGCAGGGACACAATGCTAAAGGATCGCGAAAAGGTCTATATTTACAGCTGAAGTCATTCGCTAATCCGTGGACGATTGAGCAAGCGGTAGTATCCACTGTGACTTGTTTCACGAGGACTGTATATTTGATGGCATTAAGAGAATACGGTGGAAGGTCGCTTTATGATAACTTAGCACCCCGTGAAAGAGGCGTTTCAGCGAGAGGACATGGGCGAATGCCCAATCTACGCTTGCGCTTATTGCAGCGTCTCAGCTCAACGGCATTAGAAGGACACTTCCATCCGAATGCGTCGTAGTTTTGAAATGAAATTCATTATAGTCAATGCTGCTCGTTACAGAAAGGTATTTATATTTGAGTGCCGGAGCTACTCTTGGATTTTGAGAATTTTGAGGAAGTCACCCGTTTCCATCTACGTGAGAATCATTGTGCGACTGGCGTGTCTGCATGGTGTGAGAAGTGCGTGTTCGGTGCGCATGTTTGTCTCGTTGCTTGTTGTGTATCACTTTAGAGCGCAGCTCTTAGCGCCCGTTTCCAACGAGCGGCGTCGCCGTCGGCGTACCGCGCGGTGCATGCGGGCGTCAACTTACTCCCGCCAGGCCCAGTGGACCTACGCTAAATCAGTGGTACATTTCCCCACTCAAGGGTGGCGGGTAACTTCTCCGCGCAGTCTGGCGGAAAATTCTTCTCGCAAATTGGCGGGGAAATTTTCCCGCATCTTCGGTAAACTTTCGCTAAACTTGGCGGAAAATATCCGCTAACTGGCGGAAAATTCTCCCGCTAAATCTAGTGGGAAATTTTCCCGCTAAATCTAGCGGAAAATTTTCCCCGCTAAATCTAGCGGAAAATTTTCCCCGCTAAATCTAGCGGAAAATTCTTCCCCGCTAAATCTAGCGGAAAATTTTCCCCGCTAAATCTAGCGGAAAATTTTCCCCGCTAAATCTAGCGGGAAATTTTTCCCCGCTAAATCTAGCGGAAAATTTTCCCCGCTGGAATCTAGCGGAAAATTTTTCCCCGCTAAATCTAGCGGAAAATTTTGCCCGCTAAAGTCTAGCGGAGAATTTTCCCCGCTAAATCTAGCGGAAAATTTTCCCCGCTAAATTTAGCGGTGAAATTTCCCCCCTGCTCGAGGTCACGTGACCCCCAGGCCAGTGACCCCACCTCCCCGAGGTCACGTGACCCCCCCGTGCCTTCCTCCTCCTCAAGAGCTGCGCTCTAATCCGGCGTTACAGGGAGTTGTAAGCGGCTTTCATTTTCTTTTTCTT
>JAZHYW010058076.1:0-29124 GCA_037355805.1 Ixodes ricinus
TTTTTTTTTTACTTGCTTGAACATGTATACGAGCGACCAGGAGACCGAGCACGCGACGGCTCTCCCACGGGCAACTTCTCGACGTGCTTCGTTCCGATGTTCTGATTGGCTGGCTGCTTAGGCCGCGGCTTTCGCCGCCTGCCACCAGAGCGTATGCGGCGTGCAAGTTTGACCGCTCTTTGTGCGCACCTGGGGCAGATTTGTTTACCCCACCGAACGCGCCCCGGTAGCGTGCTTTGTTCTGGCACCCCCCCCGCCGAATTCGTACCAGTCGACGGCGCCGGTCACACTGCTAATGTGTTGTATACGAAGAACTTATTACAAACAGAGACCGGAGCGCGTAATCGCTTCCTTGGATGACGGCCCTGAAAGATTATTTTGAAAATCCAGTCAGCAGACGCGTTATCGCGACTCCAACTAAATATGCGTGCGTGGCCGAGTGGTTACCGCGCTTGACTTTCGTGCGGAGTCAGATCGATTCCTGGCGGCTCATGAATTTTGTCTATACTTTCAGTTTATTATTCTGTAATCTGAGAACATTATTGTTTATTCTAGGCCCGAAAGTTCACGTCGAACCTTCCATGCCGATTATTCCAGAAGCCCATGCGTGTACATAAGGGCTTCACGGCGAACCGTTGTGCCAGTTTTCGCCTCAACGTTCAACTTCGCTGCATCGCCGCTCTCTGACGCCCGCGACGCTCTGTTCTCTATTTTTCCC
Organism: Ixodes ricinus; assembly: GCA_037355805.1. NCBI lineage: Eukaryota > Metazoa > Arthropoda > Arachnida > Ixodida > Ixodidae > Ixodes > Ixodes ricinus. The sequence continues at coordinate 719 of JAZHYW010058076.1, forward strand.
TTTTATTTTTGGGCACAAGTTCACCATTAAACGTTTAGTTTGTTCCGTTATTCGCAGCCTCATCACTCTGTCCTATCAATATGAGCGAACGCAAGCGCTGTGTGTTTGCGTTAGCTTTGCGTGTTCCACACTGTGCGTGTGTGGAGCCCAAAATTGCGGTTTTGATGGCATATACATATATGCACGCACAACGTGGGGCACAAAGTAACCTCTAGCGCTAGCGCACACCGCTTGCGTTTGCATCATACGCAATGGACCTTTTGTAGAGCACGGTTCGAGAGTAACAGTATCCTTCTCTTCCTTGTGGCGAAAGAGAGGGAAGATGGTTTCTTCGTGTCGACTTCGGGGCAGAAGATTACGCACGATGGAGACAAAGGCGAGTTTGGGGGAGCCGTACTTCAGGTCACAGCGCCTCAATGGTTTAACAGGATGTGGTTGACGTTTTGGGTGGAACGGTGAGAGGCCCAGCGGTAGCGTTGTTTTCTACTACTTAGTCTCGAACCCAGTCGCGCAGTTCAGGTGGCAGCAATATATTCGCTGGGGAAGAAACCATACTGAAAACTTCAGCAAGGCACAATCCCACACCGCCGCAGCACTACCTTGCACACTGAAGAGCTGGGCTGAAAGCCCGAAACGACATTTTGCGAGCCATATGATCAGCAGTTCCGCCATGCCCGCTTAGCAGGAGGATCGGGGACCTCACTAGAGCGCTTCCGTTTCCACCGCAAGGCGATGGCGAGCTGGAGACGCGTATACCTAGCAGACATAATCCCGTCACGTGGTCTGTGGCGAACGCCGCCGCGTCTTTTGCATGACGCAGACGTATACGAGCGGTGCGACGTCGCCTGTATAAGAATCGTGCCCGTACCGTGGCGCCACCTCTCGCTTCCCTTTTCCTCACTGAGAGCGACGTTGCATTCCGTCGCACATTCCTGGAGGTTCGCGCCAGCGTTTCAGCTCTCTCGCATACACATCCACCGGCGGCGGCTTCATAAAAAAGAGAAGAAAAAATGCAGTCCCGGAGAAAGCGGTACAAAATCACCGAGAGAGAAAGAAAAGAGAAAAGATAAAGAAATCCCGAAGGGGGAGGGAAGAGTCTACACCCTGCGGAGAAGTGATCGGCGGCAGTAGTTTAACGCGCTCGGGGAGGGAGGGAGGGTGCAGAGTGCCGTCTCGGTCGGCGGCGGCAACAGGTTCTTGGGCGCGACCCCTGAGAGACGGCCTTGGCGACCTCCGGAATCTGGGGCGGACGGCAAGGACGGCGCCTCCGGGCGGCACTGGACCGCTGCCAGCCGAGGGCAGCCCTGCTAACCGGGAGAAAGAGCGCGGGTTTTCCCCGGCCGCGGTCCAAGCACGCGCGCCGCCGCTCCTCCTGGAGGCCCGCCACCCGCCTTGACCGCTGGATGTAGGGCCAGCACCACCTAATAACCATATGCTGGCCTTTCGGCGTCTCCTAGTCGAGACGGTGAACGCTTCAGAGGAACGACACCTCAGACGTTGGATTGGATTGGATTCTTGCGGCTTCTTTTCCGCTGGAACGGATGATCACAAAACTTGGAATTTTTTTTTTCCGTCTGAGACTGGAGTTGGCCATCTGCGCTTTCTCGCCTCCTGTCGAAGCCCGTCGCCGCTCCCCGCTTGGGTTCGTTCGGTCTTCTTCATCGCTGCTCCGGAACCCCAGCACGGCAGGCAAAATCGTCGTCAGGGGGCTCCGGCGCGATGCGCTGGCATCGTATAGCACCAAGCGCTCCGCTGTCTCCTCCGCCAGTCCACGGAAAGAGAGAGCAGACCCTCTCCTGTCCCTCCGTGGACTTACATAAGGTCACTGTGGCCAGTTGTCTGGAGCTTTGTCTGAAATCGCAGAAAAACGCCTTCTGCGTGCGTGCCCCAGAAATTGTTAAAACAGAGCGCGAAGAAGCGAAAGCTAGGTATATCGCCCAAGCCTCCTGATGCCGTTGTCAAAGCTCAGGAAGTCGGATTTTCGAATCGTTGTGATCGCCAAATGCGCCCCACTCTCCTATGAGTACCAAAATGGTGGTGCCTGCAAGAACATAGGGAATGGAGTGCCGATACTTTAAGAGGAAACTGAAACGGTTCTGTAGTTGAGTAGAAACACCTATGTCGTTTTCATTTGGCCTCCATGGATCACGAATATCGAGATTATTTTTCAATTTGTCGCACGGAGGCTGCGAGAAAATTATTTTCAAAGTATTGCCGAAGCCCCTCCTTTCCGGAGCATTCCGTCATAAATGGAGTTTTCGGAATCTCCGCCCTCGCGCATCTTCAGCGCCTATCAAAGCTATGCACGCGCACTCTCGCTATTTTCAAACAAGGTCCGACAAAGACGTCACGACTGGTGTCCAGCGCAGGCATAGCTCCTCTATGCCGACAAAGCCTGGCAGATCGTCACGTGATGTAGCCGCCGAAAGTGAAAACGTAGAGCGGCAGATAAGAAGAGCATGTAACGGCCGCCCCGCTGCGGCGAGACGCCGAAACACACTTCGGCCCGAGCGATAGAATGTCCGCTCGGTGCGTTCTCACGCGTCTGCCTCATGCTACCGCTTCTTTTCTCGGGTTTGAAAACCATCGTTTCGCGGTCTTCGCCGCTGCAAAAGCTGTGCGCGGACGGCCAGAGGTTCCCCGAGAAATCCTCTGTGCTGACCAGATCCTCGCGCTCCAAATCTGCGACCGGGCACTCTATGGCTCCGTCGTCGAACTGCCAGGCTTTCGTGAGTATAGAGGAGGCATATGGTCGCAGGGAATATACAATGACAAGCTCGCAATTGCACGCACTGCCCACACGAGCGACAGGTGCTTGGCGGCCGAAAAATCCTTTTTATGACGACTGGTCGGAGGTTTTCGTGTTTGCTCCCGTTTAGGAACATCTTCGGGGAAAAAGAACGTGATGCTCAGATTCACGGGATACGAATTCTCTAGAATTCACCTCTAACTCTGTTTCTTCAAGAACCTCTTCAGCTTCCATTTAAGCGTAGCTATTGATTGAGCTCTGGGTGGAAATTAGACATTACTCAAAGAAAGTCCCTCCTTGTGTGTATACTTTCGGTAAAACGTCTATTCGCAACTCCAGCCCGCCGCTCGCCCTCTCGCGGGCGAGCAGAGACCGGAGAAGAGGGGACGGCGGCAGAGACGGTGGCAGGGACTGTCGGCCTTGGTGCCGCTGTTACCGCGTAGTTCTGGTCGGCGTGTTCGTGCAGCCTTTAAACATCAAAATGCCAAGTTTCTTAACGCGCGTCAACATATCCGTCATCTGTGATATATGCTCCTGCCCTGACCGCTTCCTGTTGGTAACCAAACAAATTAAGTTTAGCGTACCGACTGACCAGCGTACCAGCGAGCAACACTAGGAAGCCATATTGGAAAGGCCGGAGTTTGCGACTTCTGCGGGTTAGGTAGCACTGCGAAATAATATTACTCGAATACAAGGTAACACAAAAGTAACGTTTGTTCTACAAAATAACAATGACGTGTTTTTTTTGTTTTTTTACATTTGCAGTGAGATATGAGTTTTGGTAACGAGTTTGTTTTAGTCAACCTTATACGTAACGCTCTTTTATTACTCGTTTTCGGTATTACCCGTAATCGACGCGGTGACGTTGAAGACCAGGTTTCGGTTGTGTTGGCCCGTGTAGTCCTCGGCATCGGGATAATGTTAATTGGCAACCTTATCTTGGAATAGGCCTTTTTTTTTTTTTTTTACAAATCATATTGAGCAGCATTGGGAAGCCGCTTCCGGGGCTTTCAGTAAGAGTACGAAGGCGATTCACGATGGCGTCGCCTCGATTCGGAAACAGACGATGGAGCGAGCTCTGCCATAATAACAAATGCGTTTTAAACTCTTTTATCCCCGTTTTACAGCGAAAATATAAAAAATGTCGCCGCGATGCTGCGACTTTTTATTGTTGAGTTATTTATTTTTAATTGTAGTGGAGTGGAGTGGAATGAACGTGTATTGAAATTTTCTTACGATTACACTTCTGGTAGGGTCACAGGGGAGGAAGACATAAAAATTGATCAATTTAAATATTTCCAAATTTCAAATTTCATTTTGAATAGGATCCTCCTTCCGTTTCCAAGTTACATCGCCAGATGGAGCGGCGGTTCAAGATTCAAGATCAAATCAAATGAAATCAAAATCAAATCAAATCAAAGCTTTATTTTCCAGAAACACTGGAAGGAGTCCCAGACAAAAAGCTGTTGAGACAGCTTGACTGGGTCTGGGACCCTTATTACATTGTCAGCAGCTTGGTAGTGCAACACTCTCACTAGCGTAACAATTGATAAAACAAAAAATAAATTAAAACATCGGAACTTTGTAAACATTTTAACACTAAGTTAGGGGACAAGTCAACATCGCAGGCGCGCTGGTGAACGTTGTACGTCTCCTAAAAATCCCAAACTCAGCAGTAGCTTTGGACTGCTTTTTCTTTTAACGATTTTACCATACCGGTCGGGCCGTCGTCTACACGTGTAACCGAATAAAGTTCGTTGTACGCACGCACTGATATGTGAAAATTATGCTGGAGGAAAAAAAAATCATTCCGAGGAGCCCAACATTCCGGTCGTTTCGTGTCCTTGTTTGTTTCTCCAACCGACACGCGTGCACGGCGTGTATACGACAGGTGAAACTGGCGCACAGAAAGCACAGCGGGCGGCGCGTTTGAGCTTTCAAGTTTATTGCGGTAGAGCGCCGATACAGACGAGCGATATATATACAGTCTGTCGTGGGGACCCCAACCAGCGGAATTCGAATATTTCTTTGCGGGCAGTCGTGACCAGTCTTCGTCGAGGTGGATCACATGCAGCGTTGTCCGCCGGGTAACCCTTTAATACGGGGAACCCGTTTTTGCCCGGTGTATACAGGGTCTCGGACAACGCAAGTTGGGAACAGACGGCCACGGGTATGCCGATACCAAGTGGCGCGTCTGAGGGGCAAGGAAGCTGACTTATTAGAGCCGAGATGCATCACACATCGCAGAAAAGACGCACGATGACGGAAATATCTGCCGCAGTCACGATGTCAGAATTACCTGCGGACAGGCTTCAAGAGTGTTTGGAGCATGTTTGCTTTACACGTTTGTACGCCTGTAGAACATGTCTGCGAACAATTATTTAATCACCAGTGGGACCTTCGTAAACGAGGAAGAAACACGCATCAGACAGTGTGTGTGCAGGCCAGTGAGCGACGCTATAGTTCAACCGGGGGCTGTTGGACGCGCGCATGCCCTCGTGAGAGGACTCTATCTGGTCGCTCCGCGTCGGGCAGAGTCCTCACCTAAAGGCTCGTTCACACATATGCAACCGAGTAAGACCGAGAGAGACCAGACCGGTTTTTAAGCCTCTTGCGACGTCTTAGGACCAGCTCCGCTGCAGCGCATCGGGTCCTAAGACGTCGCAAGAGGCTTAAAAACCGGTCTTGTCCCTCTCGGTCGTACTCGGTCGCACGTGTGGTGAACAGGCGCTTATGTGTGAACGACGCTTTAAAGATTGTGCGGAGAGCAAGTTCGTCTGCTTTTCGCACAGGGGTTGCAGCTGACATCAGAACGCCCAGCTCTGATTGGCTCCGATTGGAAGGATAGCGGGGTAGATGTCAAAGCAAGCTGCCTCGAGGTCTACTCACTATCCTTCCAATCGGAGCCAATCAGAGCTGGAGCCTTCTGGCGACGTCAGCACAACCCCTGCAAAAGAAGCAGACGAACTTGCTCTCCGCATATCTGACGCCGTGGTCTGTGTGCAGATCAGAAGCTTGGAGTCGTTGCATTCTGAAACTGACACCGCGTCGAAGCTGTCAGCGTGTCATTGCTCATATTTCCGTCGATGAAAGCAGAGCAGACCAATCTGACCCGAGCGTTCGACGCAGCGCGTGACGACGTCGCCGTGACTTTCTTGAACAGGACGCATGGCGGCATTGCACGAGAGGCCTCGTGCCCGCGTTCGACCGCAGATATTTCCGCGGATAGTTTTTCACAAAGTCCCAGCGATTCATATGAATCACGTGGTGTTGCTCCACAGTGACATATAGAGCGCTTTGGCAGCAGCTGTGCATGGGCGCCGCCATAAGTGACCTTCAGTTTTTGTTCCCTCTTATTACGTACCTGCTTCACGTCATCGTCGCCACAGCGGGACAGGTTATTGCGACTTTAGGTGCTACTGTGTCCTCCTCCCCAGCGCAGGCCCCTGCGGAGGCTCATAAACGCCTCAGCTTCAGTGGCTCGGCATTTCGGCAAAACAGGGGAAGGGTCTGACGCCATGGTGGCTCAATCACAACGCGTGTGCAAAGCGTCTATAGGTGACAAAGTTATAGGTTTTTGTTAGCATATGTGCACCATTCCGATGTTTACGCATCCACTGCCCAGCTCGCGAATGTTGGTTGATTAGAAAAGTGATTTTTTTTTCTAATTGTCTATTTTTATTGTTCCAATAAAATATCATTTCGCCTCGCGTTCGCGGTGTTCCCAGGTCTACGTAAGAATGTCATTTATCACGCGCACGTATCAACGCGCTCTACGAGCTCTTGCGAGATTCTGAACTTTATTATAATATTGTGCCATATCAGTGTACACGTCAATGATTTGTATTGGGCCCCATCAGTGTACATAAAAAAAAAAATCTTGATTGGTTACTTAGAACCACCGCTTCGCTCCACAGGCCTGAATTCACGCCAACCTCTCCGTTCGACACGCGCAGTTATTTTAATTGTTCCGGCAAATAAGACCTGCAGAGCGCCGGAGCTCTATTGTTACCTAATCCACCACCCGCGTTCGCATAATTGTGTGTGTCCTTCGTTCTCTTCTTTCCTTCCTCTTTCATCGTCTTTTACCTCTTTTTCTTTTTTCTTCTCGTTATATCTCAATGTTTCGCGCACATTTGGAAAGCGTCCACCCTTACCGACTGAATACTCCTTTTTCTCAAAGGAAAGGGGGGGGGGGGCACACCCATGCGTGAGACCCGGCGGTAATCATTTGTGCGGCCACAACGCTATTCGGACAGTGCTTGTGTGTGTGTGTGTGTTATTGCGGCGGAAAAAAGAATGCGTGGCCGACCTTCACTATCTGCTGCTCTATCCACGACGGCTGCGTCCGAGCAATGCGAAATACGGTCGTGGACAATGTAAGCCCCGATCGCGGTGGAATCGTCGCGCTCTTTGGTGCACTTTGTATCCAGTGCTGTTTGGTCCATGCGCGTGTTTCTGGCTACTTCCCTCAGCGACCTGTTTTAACGCCATCGCGTTAAAGGGGTACTCCGCACGGTTTTCATTCATGAGTCCGCCGATTTGCGCTAAAAACCTGAGCTCACTGAAACGCCAACAGACGTCGTGAATGACAGTAACTTACAAATATTTGGACACGTTGAATTTTTGGATTCGCAGAAGTTACAGAATTTACAATTCTGGTCAAAAAACTCATCGTGCTTTTTCAAGAAGTCGAAGAGTCTGACTGGTAACCATGATCTAGACGAGTGACGTGCATGGCTGGGCTAGGTCACGGCTTCTACTCTTTCGCGGCTGTAAGACTGGTTGTCCTCAACTGATTGCAAACGGGCTTTATGAGTGTCAAATGAGAAGGTGATGCGAAGGTCGCTCCATGCACCACGTGCAGCACGCACCGAAGCTCAAATGGCCCGGCAAGTTCACTTTCTTATGACTGTCCGCGCTCCGAACCCGAAGCCTGCGCGCAACCGATGAACGTCACTGGTCAATGAAGAGCCTTGGGAATAGTATTGGCCGAATCCTTCGGTCGTGGCGTCACTTGCTTCATTGGACCGATGTTGCTGATGCACACTATTCGTGAATTTCCGCGATGCTCACAGGATGGCATACTGGAAAGAGTAAAGGACGGCGATTTCGAAAATATAGTTAGTTGGGGTTGCTCAGAAAATCGCCATTGGAGTTCGCATGAAACTCCGGCGCGTGTAAAGCGCAATCGGAAAAATCCCTGATTGGTCGATAGGGTCATGACGTCACAGCCGCATGACCAGGCGCGGGTGTTTCGAAGAACCCATGACGCTCGCGTGAAACGTGACGTCATGCGTGGAATGAAAGTAATTACAACGTGACATGTATTGCGAATTGAAGGTCGCCGCGCATGTCTCAAATAATTTCAATTCAAAAGTTTCAATTTTAAACAAAAAAAAAATTCAAAAGTACTTTATTAGCTTTAAGGAAGAAATTGGAAGAATATTAGACGGGATTCGAACCACGATCCCCAGGTGCGAGCCAGACACGCTACTGACTGAACCATGTCCGCTTTTTTCTTTCTCTTTATTACAGACTGGATCATGTCGCCACACTTCCTGCACGCTGTCAGAAGAAGCTTGAGAGGCGAATGAGAAGGCGATGCAAACGAGGGCCCGAAACGCTATCGCGCTTCACGCTTAAAGGCGAAGCTTAAGCGACCTCCAAGTTTTCTTATGACTCTCACAGTTACCGGGAGCTTTAGAAACGGTGGGCGTGGCTTAATGCTTTCAAGCTTCGCGATTGGTTCTAGATGCCGCGATCTGATTGGTTGCGGAGCGATGACGAAACACCCGGAACTCGCGGTGCCCCGCGTTTTTTAAGCTGTCAGTTTAGGACATCTTACGAGGTTGTAGCGTTCAGGAAAGCGTGGATATTTGGTTGCTGATTGTCACGCGATTGTAATGTGACAAGCCACCAAGTTACCATAGGTGCTAGTACCATAGGAACACTATCTGGACTAGTCTATGAATTTGACTGCACTGGCCAAGTAATGGCTCCTTGACAGCGTTTAAACATTATTGCTATCTCAAGTGTGCCAGCGAAACCGACATTAAAAAAAATACTCCGGCGATTTTTTCTTGATTTTTCTTAATGAAGTACGTTTTCGAAATCACCGGCGTTTCCCCTTTTCCAGTAGTGTATTTAGTACCGCGAAATTCAGGGTGGTTATTATGAAATCGACAAGTGGAAGTGACGCCAAGAGCAACGTTCAAATACGCCCGCGCTTTTCAGTGCCGTGACGTACGTGAGGGAAAGGCAGGATTGCCGGTCGAGCGGGCGGTCGAAAAATGGACCACGACGAACATTTGTTTCGTGCTGCTGCGCGACTGCTGGAGCGAGCGTCCAAAGCATTCGTTTGACACCGCGAAACTGGGAACAAAGTCTACGCGGTCCATAGAGTTAACACCTGCCTTTTGCTGACGTCACTTTTTCACTGTTGCCTGTGGAGACTTCCACCTTGAAAAACGAATTCAATAACTTGTCGAAAAAAAATGTTTTTACCCAATATTTGAGTTAGTAGTTCAGCGATGTTCGTTGGTGTGTTTTAGCAAATTTTCAGGCATGTAGCGCGTGCTAGATGCCATGCATTTGAAAAAAACACATCCTGCCGTGGTCTTTTTGTTTTTTGGGTCGCTTCGCATGATTTTTAAGCAGACGACTAAGGTGAGACGCATTTTAAATACCAAAAAGAAAGAAAAACAACCCTAGCAGGATCTAAATACCAATATGCCATGTCCGAAGATTTGTTCGCATCTGTTTTTACAAGATTATGTAGCGACATTCCTTCCAAGCTTGTTCAGAAGTGCCTTTTTTTTTTGCATTTTTCAGTCTGCCAGAGAGGACGCCGCCGAGGCGGCCTTCACACGGTCACGTGATTTGCGTTCGAACGTCCTCCAGCCGACCTTCCTTTTTGTTTAATCTTTTTTTTTTCTCGCTCTCTCTCTCTCTCCCCGGGCAGCGGTGTAATCTCCTCATCTGGTCTTGACTCTTTACCATGCGCTATGTATAGCCCTGTTTCATTAGGCATTCGCGACGTACTAGTTTGTCTGGCATTGGATTTGCATTCTGCTCACTTTCTGCAAGCTGACGCGTGCGTAACTGGCTGCTTGCCTTTCATTTGATAACGCTGCTCTTTCACCGTTTTTTTTTTCTTTTCTTTTTAATGCAGTTAGACATTTGGATATAATCAGATTCGGCGGAGTGTCGCTATTGAATCCCGGACAACTTCTCACCCGACAAAAGCCCCCCTCCCGGACATAAGGTCACCGGACATAGCTTCCGGATTTTCTCATAAACCCGGACCACCGTGACCCGGACACAAGCGCACGTGCTGTCTCGTCCACCGGTTCCTTTCTTTTCATTTGTTGGCTTTCGTCTGATTTGGTCTCATTAGTCTACTTCGTTTGATTTGTCTGCTCTCGTCAGATTCGTCTGCTTTTTCTGACTTCCTCTGATTTGCCTACTTCGACTGCTTTTCTTCGGATTTGTCTTGCTTCGTCCGATTCATCTGCTTTTTCTTTTCTTTTTTCTGATTTCGTCTTACTCGCTGGCTTCGTCTGCGTTCTTCTGGTGTCTGCTTCGCCTGATTCATCTGCTTTGTCTCATATTTTTCGTCTTGATTCACCTACTCCCGCTACTCTCCTTTTATTTAATTTTGTATTCTTTGTCTTATTTTTCTGCTTCTCTTGGTTTGCCTGATGCGATTGCCTTCCTGTGATTTGTCTGACTTCGTCCTGATTTATATGCTTCTACTGATTTTTTTTCCTTAATCGCCTCCTTTTTCTGCTTTCTTCCGGTTTTGTGTGCTGTCGTCTGATTCATCCTCTTTGTCTTATTTAAACTGATTCGTTTGATTTACCTGCTCTCGTCTGATTCGTCTCCTTTCCCTCCGATTAATCTGCTTTTTTTCTGCTTTCCTCCGATTTATTTGTTTATGTCTGATTAATCTGCTTTCGTCCGATGTGTCGTTGTATTTGTTTCTTCGTTCGATTTATCCGCAATCGTCTAATTCACCTGGTTTGTTTTACTCACCTGCTTCGTCTGCTTTACTTCTGATTTTTGTTCCATTCATCTTCTTCGTGTGATGAACTCTTCTGCTCCGATCACTTATCTTTTTTTTTTCTTCTTTGCATTACTTTGAAAAGTAACCGTTACTTTTCTGATTACTTGGGATACTCAAAAGCGACATATTTTTCTGCCGGTTTAAAAACGGTTCTTTCGTACTGACCATTATTGTAGATTATTAAAAAAAATACTTATTTTAATTTACTAATTTTGGTAAACAAGGCTTCCTGTCAGAGAGTGGGACGATATCCTGAAAAGAGAAGTTGTAAGTGAAGGCTAATACCTCGGGCGTTTACTTCACTGCGGAGCACCTCACATGGGACATTCATGTAGAATCGCACCCGTGCAAAGATAAACAGAATAAATGTGTCTGATAAATAGACATAGATGCAGCCTACCATGCGTAATATTAAAAATGTTGATAACAAATTAAGCCTCTTGTATGTTCCTCTTTAACCTAACATATTGTCATCTCATATGGGGTACAACTACGAAACATACACGATACTTAACCTTCATCTCGTGCACAGAAAAAATCAATTAGAAATAACAGCAAATCTCTTGCATGGAATGAGAGCACGGCTAATTATTTTCAGCAAAGTTAAACATTCTAAAGCCGTATCTTTCCCTTACAAACTCAGACTCACATGCCTCTTACATAGTAGATCTGCTCTACTCGCAGACAACACCCTTGAGTAATTGAATTTTTTAATCTTCCAAACAAGCATCTCGACAGTGTCGGTAATACACACATTGCGGAACCATGGCTCGTGCCGACATCTCGTACATCATATGGAGATCAATCAACAAGACACACCACTGCCACTTGACTATACTAAACGAATTGATTCAATATCACGTCATACTCTTGAAATGCAGCTCACCAAGTTCCATATAATGTCCCCAGCTTGCGGACTTCTTTCACTAGCTCTGACTAACAAATTTTAACCCACACGTTTTTTGCTTGACCATCACCGCCTAATTTTTATTGAATAGGTGTGTTAAAGTGTTTTATTTTTTAGGTTAAGTTTCAGCTGTTTTTCTAAAATGAGGGATTATAGTACATGTCGTCACTACTTCCTTCTGCCGTTTAGTATGGGGGCAGGGACTCCGGTCAAGTTGCTGTATGCAGCTTTTTGTCCTTGCCCCTCCGCTCCCTGGAGAGGAAATAAAGTCTTATTATTATTATTCCACTCGTTGGTAGAAAACTTGCAAAAACAAAATGCGCCATCAAAAAAAGAAAAAAGGGGGGAGAAAAATAGTTATGGTCACGAGTAATCTGCGTTCGGGAAGTAATCGCGTACTTTTGCGATTACTTAATAAACGTATTGAAATGATTGCAAAATTACTCCAAAGTGCAATCGAGCACGAGTGATCGCGTTACTTGCAATGAGTACCGTACCAGTCTGCGTGATCCTCCGCGCGGCTATTGGACTGGCTTCGATGACCCGTACGGCTGAGTCATCGGATAGGCTTCGATGGCCCATAGCGGCTATTGGATAGGCTTCGATCACCCGTAGCGACTATTTTATTGGCTTCGATGACCACGCTGTGGCTCTTGGATTGGCTTCGATGACCGTAGCGGCTATTGGATAGGCTTCGATCACCCGTAGCGACTATTTGATTGGCTTCGCTGACCCGTAGTGGCTATTAGATTGGCTTCGATGACCCGTAGCGGCTATTGGATAGGCTTCGATCACCCGTAGCGGCTATTGGACTGGCTTCGATGACGCGTAGCGGCTATTGGATTGGCTTCGATGACCCATAGCGGCTATCGGATTGGCTTCGATGACCCGTAGCGGCTACTGCGATCTATCGTAAGCAAGGAAGTGAAACGAAGTATGACAGTGTGCTTCCTTGAAGAATCTTAACGAGGGCACCGGGAGCAGACCGCATCACAGTCGCTACGGAGAGCGCAGTCGTTTCGTAATATCCGCCGACTGATCGAGATTATCGATAGCATGTGCATCCGGGACCTATAGGTTAGCCCGAAGAAAGCACTCTGGAAAGATGACGGTTAACGGTCGTATACTAAAATAAAAAAAAATAAAAAGAAGTCGTGTTTGCGACATACACGTTCGCGAGAGAAGAGGTGCTGACATAGCAAGCCGGACAACGTGAGCTATCGACCTGAATTTAAAATCCGTTCCGAGAAGATAATGGGGTGTCGAGTGTGTGCGGACGTAGATCGGGTTAATTCGATTGCGAGAACTTTTTCACATTTATGTCGAGGAAGTAGCTTAGTTTATACGTCTGATTCTGTGCCGTGTGTAGACTATAGCGGGTGTTTCTTCTGCGAAAACTTTCAAACGTCAAAAAAAAATTTTTTTTTTTTTTGGGGGGGGGGGGACAGGATGTTAGCCATGGCGAACGTCGGAGATTAAAACAAAAAAGAAAGAAAGTATTAGCTATTTAGATATCTACCTAAAGTTTTCCAATAAAATTTTAATAGAAATTTTTGAGAACCCCTATATCAGTCAATTTTAGGACGACTTGAAGGACGCAAGGCCGGCGACGCGAAAATGTGAATTATTAAAATGTCATCCGCGTTCACGCATCGCTCGCTCCTTTGGTATTCGTTGTAGATGAGACTCGCGTTCGTTGGGAGATCGAAACGGTGAGGAATGACTGAGCGTGAAAGGAAAATTTAAAATGATTCAACTTTATTTTCAAGGGCTCGGTATTCAACGAACAGGACACCGGAATAGATTAAACAAAACGGCTCGCCTTTCCATACGAATGAAATCGACCTTTTTCGTGGAACAGCGTCTTTGCAGGCTTCGTAGAGCCACTTAATTTATAGGCGAAGCTTCAGTCTCGGAGGAACGACACATTCAGTCACCTCGGTGCTGAATGAAGGTCATGGTTGCCAGGTGTCTGGTGCTTTTTTCTGAAACTGCGTGGAAACGGTTTTCCGTCCCTCGGAAATGTTAAAACTGTCCTCGAAGAGAATTAGCGATATCTCCAGAACTTCCTCTCAGCGAATTTGGAGCCGAGGAAGTCGCGTTTTCGAACTCTCTGTCGCCGATTTCTCCCGCTCTGCACTGCGCACCAGAATGGCGGCGTCCACGAGAAACTTGGGGGAATGGGAGTGCCGGTTCTGTAAGCGTACAGCTCTAGCTTCACCTCTGCACTAGAGGCATCTGTGAGGGAACTTATAAGTTAAACCAATTACCGACGTTAAAATGTTTACTCCGATGCAGGTAAAGCCGCCGGCCACTGCTCATACATCATACGTAGGGTTCTGTGTTTTCAAATAAATCTGAAAAAGCAAAATTTGGAAAAACACTCGCAGGCATATATTCTGTCAATTCGGACTTTAAAGAAAAAGCAGAAAAAAAGCTCAGAAATTTGAAATCACAACGTCCAAATAAATTTGAAAAAACACGGTATTTTACGAATAAACCTTTACAAGAGCATTTATGGGCAGTGGTTCTGGGAAGAGGCCTCTTTAGTTTACTCTCAAATATCTAACTACTCAAATTAAACTTTAAAAAAAAAACAAAGTAAAATAAGATTTTGAATTTAAAAAAAAATTGGCAATATAGCAAAAATAAATTCCGGTAAACAGTGAATTTTCAGCGAAACATAAAACGCCGAAGAAAAAAAAACACCCTCCGAATTTCGCGAGAAATAAACTCCGAAAACATGGAATTCAAATCTAAGACACGGCACGTTCGCTACGGACACGGCGACAAAATAATCTCTGGACGCTCCTCAAGCACGGTTCGAAGCAGGTTTTGCTCGATGCGTGTGTGTGTGCTGCGAACGTGTCTGCAAACGGTTGTTGTACGGGCAGTGTGACAGTGCGTTCGTGCAATAAACAAGCACGCCTCAACCCAGTGCGTGCAGGCTGCCTCTTGTACGACGTACAAAGCCGCGATCACACTGCTCACACATCATACAAAAGACGGGCTGCAGAAACGAATCGTAGCAAAAGTATTCGTGGTTCGAATGCTGCGTGTCCAAGTTTTCTCCTCGAACTCGTTGCCATGCGGCATTCGAAGCACGGATCTCGCGGTGATCTGAGCACTCTCTCTTGTACGCGTGTGTATAAAGCCGCGATCGCAATGCTCACACATCATACAAAAAGACGGGCTGCAGAAACGAATCGTAGCAAAAGTATTCGTGGTTCGAATGCTGCGTGTCCAAGTTTTCTCCTCGAACTCGTTGCCATGCGGCATTCGAAGCACGGATCTCGCGGTGATCTGAGCACTCTCTCTTGTACGCGTGTGTATAAAGCCGCGATCGCAATGCTCACACATCATACAAAAGACGGGCTGCAGAAACGAATCGTAGCAAAAGTATTCGTGGTTCGAATGCTGCGTGTCCAAGTTTTCTCCTCGAACTCGTTGCCATGCGGCATTCGAAGCACGGATCTCGCGGTGATCTGAGCACTATCTCTTGTACGCGTGTGTATAAAGCCGCGATCGCAATGCTCACACATCATACAAAAGACGGGCTGCAGAAACGAATCGTAGCAAAAGTATTCGTGGTTCGAATGCTGCGTGTCCAAGTTTTCTCCTCGAACTCGTTGCCATGCGGCATTCGAAGCACGGATCTCGCGGTGATCTGAGCACTCTCTCTTGTACGCGTGTGTATAAAGCCGCGATCGCAATGCTCACACATCATACAAAAGACGGGCTGCAGAAACGAATCGTAGCAAAAGTATTCGTGGTTCGAATGCTGCGTGTCCAAGTTTTCTCCTCGAACTCGTTGCCATGCGGCATTCGAAGCACGGATCTCGCGGTGATCTGAGCACTCTCTCTTGTACGCGTGTGTATAAAGCCGCGATCGCAATGCTCACACATCATACAAAAGACAGGCTGCAGAAACGAATCGTAGCAAAGTATTCGTGGTTCGAATGCTGCGTGTCCAAGTTTTCTCCTCGAACTCGTTGCCATGCGGCATTCGAAGCACGGATCTCGCGGTGATCTGAGCACTCTCTCTTGTACGCGTGTATAAAGCCGCGATCGCAATGCTCACACATCATACAAAAGTCGGTCTGCAGACACGAATCACCGCAAAAGTATCCGTGGTTCGAATGCCACCTGCCAAGTTTTCTCCTCGAACTCGTTGCCATTCGGCATTCCAAGCACGGATCTCGCGGTGATCTGAGGACTCTCTTTGTACAGTGTATAAAGCCAGGGTCACACTGCTCACACATCACACAAAAGCCAGTCTGCGGACACGAGTCACCGCAAAAGTATCCGTGGTTAAATGCTGCCTGCCAAGTTTTCTCCTCGAACTCATTGCCATGCTGCATTCGAAGCACGGATCTCGCGGTGATCTGGGGACTCTCTTTGTACTGTGTAAAAAGCCAGGGTCACACTGCTCACACATCACACAAAAGCCAGTCTGCAGACACAAGTAACCGCAAAAGTATCCGTGGTTCAAATGCTGCCTGCCAAGTTTTCTCCTCGAACTCGTTGCCATGCTGCATTTGAAGCACGGCTCTCGCGGTGATCTGGGGACTCTTTTGTACAGTGTATAAAGCCAGGGTCACACTGCTCACACATCACACAAAAGCCAGTCTGCAGACACGAGTCACTGCAAAAGTATCCGTGGTTCAAATGCTGCCTGCCAAGTTTTCCCTCGAACTCGTTGCCATGCGGCATTCGAAGCACGGCTCTCGTGGTGATCTGAGCACTCTCTTTTGTACAGTGTATAAAGCCAGGGTCACACTGCTCACACATCACACAAAAGCCAGTCTGCAGACACGAGTCACCGCAAAAGTATCCGTGGTTCAAATGCTGCCTGCCAAGTTTTCTCCTCGAACTCGTTGCCATGCTGCATTCGAAGCACGGCTCTCGCGGTGATCTGGGGACTCTCTTTTGTACAGTGTATAAAGCCAGGGTCTCACTGCTCACACATCACACAAAAGCCAGTCTGCAGACACGAGTCACCGCAAAAGTATCCGTGGTTCAAATGCTGCCTGCCAAGTTTTCTCCTCGAACTCGTTGCCATGCTGCATTCGAAGCACGGCTCTCGCGGTGATCTGGGGACTCTCTTTGTGCGAGTGTGTAGAGCAGTGTGACCCTGGCTTTATACACTGTACAAAAGAGAGTCCCCAGATCACCGCGAGAGCCGTGCTTCGAATGCAGCATGGCAACGAGTTCGAGGAGAAAACTTGGCAGGCAGCATTTGAACCACGGATACTTTTGCGGTGACTCGTGTCTGCAGACTGGCTTTTGTGTGATGTGTGAGCAGTGAGACCCTGGCTTTATACACTGTACAAAAGAGAGTCCCCAGATCACCGCGAGAGCCGTGCTTCGAATGCAGCATGGCAACGAGTTCGAGGAGAAAACTTGGCAGGCAGCATTTGAACCACGGATACTTTTGCGGTGACTCGTGTCTGCAGACTGGCTTTTGTGTGATGTGTGAGCAGTGTGACCCTGGCTTTATACACTGTACAAAAGAGAGTGCTCAGATCACCACGAGAGCCGTGCTTCGAATGCCGCATGGCAACGAGTTCGAGGGAAAACTTGGCAGGCAGCATTTGAACCACGGATACTTTTACGGTGACTCGTGTCTGCAGACTGGCTTTTGTGTGATGTGTGAGCAGTGTGACCCTGGCTTTATACACTGTACAAAAGAGTCCCCAGATCACCGTGAGGAGCCATGCTTCAAATGCAGCATGGCAACGAGTCTCGAGGAGAAAACTTGGCAGGCAGCATTTGAACCACGGATACTTTTGCGGTTACTTGTGTCTGCAGACTGGCTTTTGTGTGATGTGTGAGCAGTGTGACCCTGGCTTTTTACACAGTACAAAGAGAGTCCCCAGATCACCGCGAGAGCCGTGCTTCGAATGCAGCATGGCAATGAGTTCGAGGAGAAAACTTGGCAGGCAGCATTTAACCACGGATACTTTTGCGGTGACTCGTGTCCGCAGACTGGCTTTTGTGTGATGTGTGAGCAGTGTGACCCTGGCCTTATACACTGTACAAAAGAGAGTCCCCAGATCACCGCGAGAGCCGTGCTTGGAATGCCGAATGGCAACGAGTTCGAGGAGAAAACTTGGCAGGTGGCATTCGAACCACGGATACTTTTGCGGTGATTCGTGTCTGCAGACTGACTTTTGTATGATGTGTGAGCATTGCGATCGCGGCTTTATACACGCGTACAAGAGAGAGTGCTCAGATCACCGCGAGATCCGTGCTTCGAATGCCGCATGGCAACGAGTTCGAGGAGAAAACCTGGACACGCAGCATTCGAACCACGAATACTTTTGCTACGATTCGTTTCTGCAGCCCGTCTTTTGTATGATGTGTGAGCATTGCGATCGCGGCTTTATACACACGCGTACAAGAGAGAGTGCTCAGATCACCGCGAGATCCGTGCTTCGAATGCCGCATGGCAACGAGTTCGAGGAGAAAACTTGGACACGCAGCATTCGAACCACGAATACTTTTGCTACGATTCGTTTCTGCAGCCCGTCTTTTGTATGATGTGTGAGCATTGCGATCGCGGCTTTATACACACGCGTACAAGAGAGAGTGCTCAGATCACCGCGAGATCCGTGCTTCGAATGCCGCATGGCAACGAGTTCGAGGAGAAAACTTGGACACGCAGCATTCGAACCACGAATACTTTTGCTACGATTCGTTTCTGCAGCCCGTCTTTTGTATGATGTGTGAGCATTGCGATCGCGGCTTTATACACACGCGTACAAGAGAGAGTGCTCAGATCACCGCGAGATCCGTGCTTCGAATGCCGCATGGCAACGAGTTCGAGGAGAAAACTTGGACACGCAGCATTCGAACCACGAATACTTTTGCTACGATTCGTTTCTGCAGCCCGTCTTTTGTATGATGTGTGAGCATTGCGATCGCGGCTTTATACACACGCGTACAAGAGAGAGTGCTCAGATCACCGCGAGATCCGTGCTTCGAATGCCGCATGGCAACGAGTTCGAGGAGAAAACTTGGACACGCAGCATTCGAACCACGAATACTTTTGCTACGATTCGTTTCTGCAGCCCGTCTTTTTGTATGATGTGTGAGCAGTGTGATCGCGGCTTTATACACACGCGTACAAGAGAGAGTGCTCAGATCACCGCGAGATCCGTGCTTCGAATGCCGCATGGCAACGAGTTCGAGGAGAAAACTTGGACACGCAGCATTCGAACCACGAATACTTTTGCTACGATTCGTTTCTGCAGCCCGTCTTTTGTATGATGTGTGAGCAGTGTGATCGCGGCTTTGTACGTCGTACAAGAGGCAGCCTGCACGCACTGGGTTGAGGCGTGCTTGTTTATTGCACGAACGCACTGTCACACTGCCCGTACAACAACCGTTTGCAGACACGTTCGCAGCACACACACCCGCATCGAGCAAAACCTGCTTCGAACCGTGCTTGAGGAGCGTCCAGAGATTATTTTGTCGCCGTGTCCGTAGCGAACGTGCCGTGTCTTAGATTTGAATTCCATGTTTTCGGAGTTTATTTCTCGCGAAATTCGGAGGGTGTTTTTTTTTCTTCGGCGTTTTATGTTTCGCTGAAAATTCACTGTTTACCGGAATTTATTTTTGCTATATTGCCAATTTTTTTTTAAATTCAAAATCTTATTTTACTTTGTTTTTTTTTTAAGTTTAATTTGAGTAGTTAGATATTTGAGAGTAAACTAAAGAGGCCTCTTCCCAGAACCACTGCCCATAAATGCTCTTGTAAAGGTTTATTCGTAAAATACCGTGTTTTTTCAAATTTATTTGGACGTTGTGATTTCAAATTTCTGAGCTTTTTTTCTGCTTTTTCTTTAAAGTCCGAATTGACAGAATATATGCCTGCGAGTGTTTTTCCAAATTTTGCTTTTTCAGATTTATTTGAAAACACAGAACCCTACGTATGATGTATGAGCAGTGGCCGGCGGCTTTACCTGCATCGGAGTAAACATTTTAACGTCGGTAATTGGTTTAACTTATAAGTTCCTCACAGATGCCTCTAGTGCAGAGGTGAAGCTAGAGCTGTACGCTTACAGAACCGGCACTCCCATTCCCCAAGTTTCTCGTGGACGCCGCCATTCTGGTGCGCAGTGCAGAGCGGGAGAAATCGGCGACAGAGAGTTCGAAAACGCGACTTCCTCGGCTCCAAATCTCGCTGAGAGGAAGTTCTGGAGATATCGCTAATTCTCTTCGAGGACAGTTTTAACATTTCCGAGGTACGGAAAACCGTTTCCACGCGGTTTCAGAAAAAAAGCACCAGACACTCTGGCAACCATGACCTTCATTCAGCACCGAGGTGACTGAATGTGTCGTTCCTCCGAGACTGAAGCTTCGCCTATAAATTAAGTGGCTCTACGAAACCTGCAAAGACGCTGTTCCACGAAAAAGGTCGATTTAATTCGTATGGAAAGGCAAGCCGTTTTGTTTAATCTATTCCGGTGTCCTGTTCGTTGAATACCGAGCCCTTAAAAATAAAGTTGAATCATTTTAAATTTTCCTTTCACGCTCAGTCATTCCTCACCGTTTCGATCTCCCAACGAACGCGAGTCTCATCTACAACGAATACCAAAAGGAGCGAGCGATGCGTGAACGCGGATGACATTTTAATAATTCACATTTTCGCGTCGCCATGCCTTGCGTCCTTCAAGTCGTCCTAAAATTGACTGATATAGGGGTTCTCAAAAATTTCTATTAAAATTTTATTGGAAAACTTTAGGTAGATATCTAAATAGCCAATACTTTCTTCTTTTTTGTTTTAATCTCCGACGTTCGCCATGGCTAACATCCTGTCCCCCCCCCCCCAAAAAAAAAAAAAAGATTTTTTTTTGACGTTTGAAAGTTTTCGCAGAAGAAACACCCGCTATAGTCTACACACGGCACAGAATCAGACGTATAAACTAAGCTACTTCCTCGGACATAAATGTGAAAAAAGTTCTCTGCAATCCGAGTTAACCCGACAGGAAGCCTTGTTTACCAAAATTAGTAAATTAAAATAAGTATTTTTTTTAAAATCTACTAATGGTCAGTACGAAAGAACCGTTTTTAAACCGGCAGAAAAATATGTCCTTTTGAGTATCTCAAGTAATCAAGAAAACGCGGTTACTTTTTCAAAGTAATGCAAAGAAGAACAAAAAAAAAAGATAAGTGATCGGAGCGAAGAGTTCATCACACGAAGAAGATGAATGGAACAAAAATCAGAAGTAAAGCAGACGAAGCAGGTGAGTAAGACATACCAGGTGAATTAGACGATTGCGGATAAATCGAACGAAGAAACAAATACAACGACACATCGGACGAAAGCAGATTAATCAGACATAAACAAATAAATCGGAGGAAAGCAGAAAAAAAAAGCAGATTAATCGGAGGTAAGGAGACGAATCAGACGGAAGCAGGTAAATCAAACGAATCAGTTTAAATAAGACAAAGAGGATGAATCAGACGACAGCACACAAACCGGAAGAAAGCAGAAAAAGGAGGCGATTAGGGAAATAAACCAGTAGAAGCACATAAATCAGACGAAGCCGGACAAATCACAGGAGAGGCGATATCGCATCAGGCAAACCAAGAGAAGCAGAAAAATAGGAACAAAAGAATACAAAATTAAATAAAAGGAGAGTAGCGGGAGTAGGTGAGATCAAGACGAAAAATATGAGACGAAGCAGATGAATCAGGCGAAGCAGACACCAGAAAGAACGCAGACGAAGCCAGCGAGTAAGACGAAATCAGAAAAGAAAAGAAAAAGCAGATGAATCGGACGAAACAAGACAAATCCGAAGAGAAGCAGTCGAAGTAGGCAAATGAGAGGAAATCAGAAAAAGCAGACGAATCTGACGAGAGCAGACAAATCAAACGAAGTAGACTAATGAGACCAAATCAGACGAAAGCGCAACAAATGAAAAGAAAGGAACCGGTCGGACGAGACAGCACGTGCGCTTGTGTCCGGGTCACGGTGGTCGGGTTTATGAGAAAATCCGGAAGCGTATGTCCGGTGACCTTATGTCCGGGAGGGGGCTTTTGTCGGGTGAGAAGGTGTGTCCGGGATTCAATAGCGACACTCCGCCAGAATCTGATTATATCCAAATTCTAACTGCATTAAAAAAGAAAAGAAAAAAAACGGTGAAAGAGCGAAAGCGTTATCAAATGAAAGGCAAGCAGCCAGTTACGCACGCGTCAGCTTGCAGAAAGTGTAGGCAGAATGCAAATCCAATGCCAGACCATGCCAGACAAACTAGTACGTCGCGAATGCCTAATGAAACAGGGCTATACATAGCGCATGGTAAAGAGTCAAGACCAGATGAGGAGATTACACCGCTGCCCGAAGAGAGAGAGAGAGAGCGAGAGAAAAAAAAAGATTAAACAAAAGGAAAGGTCGGCTGGAGGACGTTCGAACGCAAATCACGTGACCGTGTGAAGGCCGCCTCGGCGGCGTCCTCTCTGGCAGACTGGAAAATGCAAAAAAAAAAGGCACTTTTGAACAAGCTTGGAAGGAATGTCGCTACATAATCTTGTAAAAACAGATGCGAACAAATCTTCGGACATGGCATATTGGTATTTAGATCCTGCTAGGGTTGTTTCTTTCTTTTGAGTATTTAAAATGCGTCTCACCTTGATCGTCTGCTTAAAAATCATGCGAAGCGACCCAAAAAACAAAAAGACCACGGCAGGATGTGTTTTTTTTTTTGTTAAATGCATGGCATCTAGCATGCGCTACATGCCTGAAAATTTGATAAAACACACCAACGAACATCGCTGAACTACTAACTCAAATATTGGAGTAAAAAAATTTTTTTTTTCGGCAAGTTATTGAATTCGTTTTTCAAGGTGAAAGTCTCCACAGGCAACAGTGAAAAAGTGACGTCAGCTAAAGGCAGGTGTTAACTCTATGGACCGCGTAGACTTTGTTCCCAGTTTCGCGGTGTCAAACGAATGCTGGACGCTCGCTCCAGCAGTCGCGCAGCAGCACGAAACAAATGTTCGTCGTGGTCCATTTTTTCGACCGCCCGCTCGACCGGCAATCCTGCCTTTCCCTCACGTACGTCACGGCACTGAAAAGCGCGGGCGTATATGAACGTTGCTCTTAGAAACACGCGCATGGACCAAAACACTGGATACCAAAGTGCACCAAAGAGCGTGACGATTCCACCGCGACCGGGTTTTCACATTGTCCACGACCGTATTTCGCATTGCTCGGACGCAGCCGTCGTGGATAGAGCAGCAGATAGTGAAGGTCGAAGCCACGCATTCTTTTTTCCGCCGCAATAACACACACACACACACACAAGCACTGTCCGAATATGTTGTGGCCGCACAAATGATTACCGCCGGGTCTCACGCATGTGCCCCCCCCCCCTTTCCTTTGAGAAAAAGGAGTATTCAGTCGGTAGCGGCACGCTTCAAAATGTGCGCGAAACATTGAGATATAACGAGAAGAAAAAAGAAAAAGAGGTAAAAGTCGATGAAAGAGGAAGGAAAGAAGAGAACGAAGGATTACATTGCCAATTATGCGAACGGGTAGGATTAGGTAAATAACAGACCTCAAGTGTGGCAGGTCTTATTTGCCGGAACAATTAAAATAACTGCGCGTGCCGAACGGGGAGGTTGGCGGAATTCAGGCCTGTGGAGCGAAGCGGTGGTTCTGTAAGAACCAATCAAGATTTTTTTTTTATGTAACGGATAACCCACATAAATCATTGATGTGTACACCGATATGGCACAATATAATAAAGTCTGTGGAATCTCGCAAGAGCCCGCATAGAGCGTTGATAGTGCGCGTGATAAATGACATCTTTCTGCAGACCTGGAACACCGCGAACGCGAGGCGAAATGACATTTTATTAAACACAAAATAGACAATTAGAAAAAAATCACTTTAATCAACAAACATTCGCGAGCTGGGCAGTGGATGTGTAAAAATCGGAACGGTGCACATATGCGTCGCTCACTGGCCTGCACACACACTGTCTGATGCGTGTTACTTCCTCGTTTACGAAGGTCACACTGGTGATTAAATAATGGTTCGCAGACATGTTCTAAGCGTACGAACGTGTAAAGCAAACATGCTCCAAAACGACTCTCTGCAGCCTCGTCCGCAGGGTAATTCTGACATCGTGACTGCAGCGATATTTCCGTCGTCGTGCGTCTTTTCTGCGATGTGTGATGCATCTCGGCTCTAATAAGTCGGCTTCCTTGCCCCTTCAGACGCGCCACTTGGTATCGCGGCATACCCGTGGCCGTCTGTTCCCAACATTGCGTTGTCCGAGACCCTGTATACACCGGGCAAAAACGGGTTCCTGGATTGAAGGGTTACCCGGCGGGCAACGCTGCATCATGTGATCCCCCTCTGGCGAAGACTGGTCACGACTGCCCGCAAAGAAATATTCGAGTTCCGCTGGTTGAGGGTCCCGACGACAGACTGTATATATATCGCTCGTCTGTATCGGCGCTCTACCGCAACAAACTTGAAAGCTCAAACGCGCCGCCCGCATAGTAGCCTTTCTGTGCGCCAGTTTTCACCATGTCGTATACACGCCGTGCACGCGTGTCGGTTGGAGAAACAAACAAGGACACGAAACGACCGGAATGTTGGGCTCCTCGGAATGATTTTTTTCCCTCCAGCATGGAATTTTCACCTGTCATGCGCGCGTGCGGCGGGCTTTATTCGGTGACACGTGTAGACGACGGCCCGACCGGTATGGTAAAATCGTTAAAAGAAAAAGCAGTCCAAAGCTACTGTTGAGTTTGGGATTTCCAGGAGACGTACAACGTTCACCAGCGCGCCTGCCTGTTGATCCCTGACTTGTCCCCTAACTTAGTGTTAAAATGTTTACAAAGCTCCGATGTTCTGCGTTATTTTTTGTTTTATCAATTGTTACGCTAGTAGAGTGTTGCGCCTACCAAGCTGCTGACAATGGAATAAGGGTCCCAGACCCAGTCAAGCTGTCTCAACAGCTTTTTGTCTGGGACTCCTTCCGGTGTTTCTGGAAAATAAAGCTTTGATTTGATTTGATTTGATTTGATTTCATTTGATTTGATCTTTGAATCTTGAACCGCCGCTCCACCTGGCGATGTAACTTGGAAACGGAAGGAGGATCCTATTCAAAATGAAATTTGAAATTTGGAAATATTTCAATTGATAAATTTTTACGTCTTCTTCCCCTGTGACCCTACCAAAGTGTAATCGTAAGAAAATTTCAATACACGTTCATTCCACTCCACCACTACAATTAAAATAAACACCGGCAATAAAATGTCGCAGCATCGCGGCGACATTTTTTCATATTTTCGCTTTAAAACGGGATAAAAGAGTGCAAAACGCATTCGTTATTACAGGGCTCGCTCCATCGTCTGTTTCCGAATCGAGGCGACGCCATCGTGAATCGCCTTCGTACTCTTACTGAAAGCCCCGGAAGCGGCTTCCCAATGCTGCTCAATATGATTTGTAAAAAAAAAAAGGCCTATTCCAAGATAAGGTTGCCAATTAACATTATCCCGATGCCGAGGACAACACGGGCCAACACAACCGAAACCTGGTCCTCAATCGTAATAAACGAGTAATAAAAGAGCGTTACGCAAGGTTGACTGAAACAAACTCGTTACCAAAACTCATATCTCACTGCAAATGTAAAAAAACAAAACAAAAAAAAACACGTCATTGTTATTTTGTAGAACAAACGTTACTTTTGTGTTACCTTGTATTCGAGTAATATTATTTCGCAGTGCTACCTAACCCGCAGAAGTCACAAACACCGGCCTTTCCAAAATGGCTTTTTAGTGTTGCTCGCTGGTACGCTGGTCAGTCGGTACGCTAAACTTAATTTGTTTGGCTACCAACAGGAAGCGGTCAGGCAGGAGCATATATCACAGATGACGGATATGTGGACGCGCGTTAAGAAACTTGGCATTTTGATGTTTAAAGGCTGTACGAACACGCCGACCAGAACCGTGCGGTAACAGCGGCACTAAGGCCGACAGTCCCTGCCACCGTCTCCGCAGCCATCCCCACCGCTCCTTTGGTAGTTAGTTCGTATGCGAGAGGGCGAGCATGAGGGGCTGGAGTTGCGAATACACGTTTTACTGAAAGTATACACACACAAAGAGGGACTTTCTTTGAGTAACGTCTAATTTCCACCAGAGACAATCAATAGCTACGCTTCAATGGAAGCTGAAGAGGTTCTTGAAGAAACAAGTTAGAGGTAAATTCTAGAGAATTCGTATCCTGTGAATCTGAACATCACGTTCTTTTTCCCCGAAGATGTTAGCAAACACGAAAACTCCGATCAGTCGTCATAAAAGGATCTTTGGCTGCCAAGCGCGTGTCGCTCGTGTGGGCAGTGCGTGCAATTGCGAGCTTGTCATTGTTATCATTGTATAGGGAGTATTCACTGGCGGCCATAGTTGTGTGCGCGAATGCTGAGCGCGTGCTGATGGCGAGCTTCCCAGTTTTTTGGCAACGTGCATTCCGCACCATCAAGAGTGCCGGTCTTAGCAGCTCATTAATGTGAGCTCGTTCTGAGCATACGCTCTAAACAGCACCCACAAATATGGCGTCCAGTGAATACTCTCTATATTCTCCCGCCGCATGGCCCTCCTCTATAGCTCACAAAGCCTGGCAGTTCGACGACGCGTCGTCAAACTGCCAGGCGTCGTCGAACTGCCAGGACGGAGCCATAGAGCGCCCGGTCGCAGATTTGGAGCGCGAGGACCATGGTAGCGCAGAGCATTTCTCGGGGAGTCTGGTAGTGAGCGCACAGCTTTGGCAGCCGGCGAGGACGCGCGACAGACATGAGGATGACACGCGCCATGCCACACCACGCCACGCCACGTCACGCCACGCCAACGCCACGTGGCGCACGCCACATACGCCACGAGAGCACGACCAGACATTCCAGCGCTCGGGAGAAGTGTCTTTCGGCGTCTCGCCGCAGCGGGGCGCCCAGTAGATGACTCTGCTATCCATCCGTTGTCTGCCGCTCTACGTTTTCACTTTCTGGCGGACTGCGTCTCGTGGCGACCTGCCAGGCTTTGTCAGGAGGCTATGCCTGCGCTGACACCAGTCGTGACGTCTTTTTATGATTTTTTTGAAAATAGCAAGAGTGCCCGTGCACAGCTTTGATAGGCGCTGAAGATGCGCGAGAGTGGAGATTCTGAAAACTCTTAATATGACATCACGTCCCGGAAAGGAGGGGCTTGAGCGGTATTTTGCAAATAAATTTCTGCAGCCTCCGTGCACAAAATTAAAAAAAATAATCTTGATATTCGTGAGAATGGATGCTAAATGAAGACGATTTACGTGTTTCCATTTCAAATACTGAACCGCTTCAGTTTCCTCTTAAAGTATCGGCACCCATTCCCTATGTCCTTGCAGGCACCGCCATTTTGGCACTCATAGGAGAGTGGGGCGTATTTGACGATCACTTCGAATTGAAAATCCGACTTCCTGAGCTTTGACTACGGCAAGGGGGCTTGGGCGATATACCTAGATTTCGCTTCTTCGCGCTCTGTTTTAACATTTCTGGGGCACGCGAAAGTCGTTTTTTTTTGCGATTTCAGACAAAGCTCCAGACAACTGGCGTCAGACTGGCGGAGCAGACAGCGGAGCACTTGGTGCTATACGATGCCAGCGCATCGCGCCGGAGCTCCCTGACGACGACTCTGCCGGCCGCGCCAGTTCCACGGCGCGGCGGTGAAGGAGACCGAACGACCCGCGGGGAGCGGCGACGGGGTTCGACAGGAGGCGGTGAGAAAGTGTGAGGGCCAACTCCAGTCTCAGACGGACAAGACGAGCGCGGACGTGCATGTGGGAGAGCAGCCAATTCTGGGCCAGAATTCCCCGCCATCTTCCTCAGTGGGTGCGCACTTGGGCGCGGCCATAATCCGATTGCGTCGCGTTAGCAAGGTTTCGTAATAGGATTATGACCTGTCCAAGCGCACCCCAGCCAAGCAAGATGGCAGCGCCCTGAAGCCGGACTTGCAAACGTGTTTAGTTCCAGAATTCCAAGTTTTGTGATCATCCTCTCCAAAGGAAAAGAAGCTGCAAGAGTCCAATCCAATCCAACGTCTGAGGTGTCGTTCCTCTGAAGCTGTTCACCGTCTCGACTAGGGGACGCCGAAAGGCTGGCTTGGTTATTAGGTGGTGTTGGCCCTACATCCAGCGGTCAAGGCGGTGCGGGCCTCCAGGAGGAGCGGCGGCGCGCGTGCTTGGACCGCGGCCGGGGAAAACCCGCGCTCTTTTCCCGGTGAGCAGGGCTGCCCTCGGCTGGCAGCGGTCCAGTGCCGCCCGGAGGCGCCGTCCTTGCCGTCCGCCCCAGATTCCGAGGTCGCCAAGGCCGTCTCTCAGGGGTCGCGCCCAAGAACCTCGTTGCCGCCGCCGACCGAGACGGCACGCTGCACCTCCCTCCCTGAGCGCGTTAAACTACTGCCGCCGATCACTTCTCCGCAGGGTGTAGACTCTTCCCCTTCGGGATTTCTTTTATCTTTCTCTCTTTTCTTTCTCTCTCGGTGATTTTGTACCGTTTTCTCTGGGACTGCATTTTTTCTTCTCTTTTTTTACGAAGCCGCCGCCGGTGGATGTGTATGCGAGAGAGCGAAATGTGGCGGGAACCTCCAGGAATGTGCGACGCAAATGCAACGTCGCTCTCAGTGAGGAAAAG
>JAZHYW010058077.1:0-14462 GCA_037355805.1 Ixodes ricinus
GACTGTCCCCACAACATAAATTGTTACCTGGGTATGCTTAGTGTTGTGAAAGAATAATAATTTTGGGACGTTTTACGATCGGATGTACAAAAATATGTGTCAGTTAAAGCGTTTTTCTTTGGAATTCGTGGCGTTGAAAACTGCGCTAAAATAGCCCAGTGCACATGTATAATACGTGTTGACATTACAGACTGCTATAAAGGCACGTATTTACGCAGATAGTCAATGCGATGAAGTACGCATAGTGAATCGGCTTGTCAAAACACCAGAAGGATGCTAATATATGCCAAATCAAACAATCAAAACAGACAACAAGAACGAAGCATGGAGGTAGCAATATGGGCCAGTTGGTTCATGATCACCTAAAGAAGCGCATGGGGTTATGAAACGAAGGAGAAGGGTAGAGTTATGGAACGAAGAACATGTACTGGATTAGTAACGAACTGTGCATTAGTAAGGAACTGCGTTTCCGTCATCTGAATGCTATCATAGCTTGAATAAACACTACGCAGTGTTTAATTTTAAGGAGCTGCACTTCATTAAAGAGCTGCGCTCCAATTTGTCATTCCAGAGATCTGTAAACGTCTTTCATGTTTTTTCTTGAATTGATAGCTTGTATTGACATATCATGCTGTACAACATAGACCTGGGCCTTGGCTTTTTGCTAACTTAAACATCGCTCAATAGTAAAAAAGCCATTAACCAAATAAATTTCACATGTATAATGTGAATGAAGCTACATAGTACACCGTACGAGTAAAGAAACTACGCTGATTTCTATTATTCCCTGGCGAAGAGAAAAACATCACGTACGTTTTCCCATAGGAATACACAGGAAGACTGCAAAAATAGACTGCGTGCTGTCTGCTTCAATTTGCAACCGGAAGTCCCGTAGACACTAGAGCCAGCTGAGTCTCTTGCGTTTATTGTAATAACTCTGTGGTTTTTAGTCTCTTATTCTTAACATTGCTATCGGATGTCGCAGAAGAGCAAACGCCGAATCTGTAGGCACTCTTGCGTACCGGACTGTCGCAACCCCGGAAGCTTAGCAGGCGTGAAGCTCTGCAGGTTTCCTCTGACGCCGTGGAAAAAACAACGCCATCTGAGGTGAATAAATGCCGTAAAACTTGTAAAATAAGCATTTCGTTTACATTGCCTGACTTGAGATGGATTTCTAAATATGCTAGTTTGAACTAATGTGCTCGAAGCCCAGCGCTGTCTTTGGATTCGATGCGATGATTCTAGAGTCAGATCACCCTTTTGACATCCTCACTGCTCCCTGCTCCGCGGACATATCTCGATCGAAGGACGTTTTGTGGACGTCTGAGCGTAATTACCGAAAAACAAAGTGAGCGTATTTTCCGCCTCACCGATTGCAGAACGGACTGTCGTTTGCGCCTTTAGCATGATCGCGTAGCTGCCCAAGATGGTTGCTATTTCGACCCCTGTCTATGCGGTTCTAACTTCGCCCCCGCTGCGAGAAAACAGTCGACTCAAGAAACAAAAAAGTACTTACCCTATAAGAAAAGGTTATCCATGCGGCGTTTATTTCTGTTCTATGTAAAAGTGATCATTATATTCAATCGGCGAGAACGAGCATCAGCTATCGACAGCGTACGACACCAGAGAAACTACAGCCAGCTTACGCGAAAAACACAATTCTCAGAAACCATAATCGTCTTAAACACGGCGACGAGAGGACTGAAAACCAGCTGATCACCGAAATAAGGTCAGCTGTTCATGCGGGAACATGAATAGCTGACCTCACCTCAGGGAAGCTCGACAGTCTTCGCTTTTGTTATCTTGAGGCGCGCGCAAACAATGTAAACAAGAAAAAAGAAAACTGCACTGACTACTTGCTTTCACTAATTTTTAGCCGTACTATCAGGACGTTAAATTTTGTTCTGCTATCTCCCGTTTTGGGTGGTCTCTGCGTATCGAGGAAGGCACCTACTAAAACTTCCTAATACTAGAACGACACAACCACGCACACATGCACATTTATATATTTAACGTTTCATAGCTTCTTATAATAGTCGGTAGTGTGACGCGCGACAACACAGCCCTCGGAGTAGGTAATAACGTAATCTCGCAAGGGTAGGCTCGCGGCGCTGCCGATTTTAGCCGTCCCAGTGTTGCCTCATGCGGCCACGGTGGCGCTGATGATCAACCGACGGTGGCGCCCTCGGAACCCTGCCCAGAGCCTTTTTGAGAGGGGGAAATGGAAAGTTTGGCGAGGAGGATTTTCCTTCTCGTAGGTAAAGCTTTTTGTAGGTCGGGGGCCCTGAGAAGGTTTGTGACACCGCCTAATGGACCTCTTGGCGAAGATGTGCTGCCACCTAGACGCGCGACTGGGTTCGAGGCTAAGTGGCTAGAAAACAACGTGCGCGCAAGGTTTCTCCCAACCGTTCCACACCCAAAACGTCAGCTACATCCTGTTCACCCATTGAGGCGCTGTGACCTATATACAACTCCCCCAAACTCGCCTTTATCCCCATCCGTGCTTAATCTTCTGCCCCAAAGTCGACCCAACGAAACCATCATCCCTCTCTGCTCGGCCAGAAGGAACAGAGAGAGGGCACTGAAACCATTTACTTTCAAACCGATGTTTCTACAAAAGGTCTATTATGAATCCGCGACGGATTTCCCCACCAAAAAAACAGTCCAATGTCGAATACACCGAGGTCATCTCAGGCGATGGTTCCGACAGCCAGGACTACATGTGACCAATGAAAACGCGACATTTCGTGGAGATTGCAAACACTGTTGTTATAAAATGTGTATGCTTTTCTAGATGACAAGAGAAAATGAGAGTATAAGAAAAATAATATTTTTTCGAGCAGAAGCAATATAATATAATACAACAGCCAACAGAAAATTCTCCGTAGAGTCCTCTGTACAAATGTTCCCACCAGAAAGGCGCCAGGTGGTGGCTTCCGGCCCGAAGGACATCGCGGCGTGAACTGCGCCGCGAATAATGAAAAGCAAAACAAACGCGGCCCGGCAAAGTGCGCCTTTGCAAAGAAAAAATATTTTTTTTTTCGAAATCTTATTTATCCGTATAAGTTATAACTCACATGCGCAAACCTAATCATTGTAGCTTTCGCGGCACTTCTTTAGAAAAATTTGGACAGAGTAAAAAAATCACATTTTATATTGGCGTGCTAAAATCTCCGCAGAACATATATAAAGGTTGCATTCGATCGCGCTGCTACTGAATGCAAGATTGTCCACGTCCATTTGTTGACGGGACCGGTATCTTTTTGACCGAAGACCACCCAAATGCTGCCTCTAGAGTTTTGTAAAGTTGTTTGAAAATGACGGGCATTCAAAGCACGAGATACAAGCCACACACTTTTATTGCAACCAAAATTACAAGAAACGCACAGACCGTTTCTTTATGACTAGGATAAATTAAATATGTGTTACACGTGAAAGGCATGGAAAAATATGTTGAGCGAACAAACAGCAAAGAGACATGTCCAAAACTGTTTCAATGATACAATGCCTCTTTCAGTGAAGAGCCAGACATTGATACAAAACTCTCTCAGTGTTACAACATTGTTGCAAAACAGTACTATTTTGTTGGCTCCATACGATACAGTGTATAATATGAATTAATAGGATCTCGGGTACTACATTCGAAGAAACAAGGGCAAAAAGAAGTCGATACCAAAATACAATGAGACTCGCATGTTTGAAAAGAAATGTACTTCAGACGTGCACATAAAGTTTGATTGTAATCTCGTGAATCATAACATTACAAGGACCGACACGAAATGTAAACTCAATCACTCTCCGTTTTCTGAGCTAGTAATGCTTTACACAAAACGTTATGAACCTTTCGTGGGCATTTGCGCGACGTTTGTGTGCCAAGAAAACGCAACTCCGTTCGCATGGGCCCCAGGCTCATGCTCTCCAAGTCAAGCTCCCTGCTCGCACCGAACGAGCCCGGAGCAGAACGCTGCCTTTTCTTTCGACTTTCCTGAATACCACCGCCCTGCCAATAGGCGACATCTGCTTTAACATATGCTCGGGCGCTCGCCTCGCTTGGGAAGGTTTCTGTTCGTTTAGCTGATTTGAGCGTGTCAGCAGCCGGGTTCCATTTGTTGGATCTTGCGTGATGCAGAGTTTTCAGCACGTCATTTTTTTCCTCCAGCCTTTGGCTTGAAAACCAACCGAGATATTTAAATTGAATGTGTTTTGCAGGAGAATGGTGCACAAAGATAGGAATGTACGGAGTAACCCTGTCCTTACCGTAACCTTTGCGCTTGGTGTTGCCAAGCTGAACAGAAGTGGAGAGGAAAGCTCGTGTCTTCTGCTCGACGCACGTTCCCAGAACATCTCTTTCAAAATACGTAAGCACGTCTAGGAGCGACTTCCAAAGAAACATAACAGATGCCTCCGTATCTCTATGCAGCTGACCGTTCAGTTTTTCTCCGAAAGTTCCCAACAACTTGCGGCAGTCAACCCCTGCTAGCGACGTAAACGAGCGCCCTTTATTTTCATCCTACCGCACATCAAACTTTACTCCACAGCTGTTTACTAAATCTACAAATTTATCCATGTACTGGTCTTGTGCTCAAGGGTTTTGGACTTGGAATGCACAGTCAAAGTCTTTCATTTATATTATCACATTCTCTAGGAGCCTGAGCAGAATCAGCAAGCACATGTTGAGGGTACGTATCTGGGACGACCAAGGCCGGCTCCACTTGAAAAATAGTCGGATATTGAACTCCGTGGATGAGCGCATCGCAGTCTAAATTTAGGTTCACTACAGTTCTGGTCAAAGGCGGAGAGTTAAAATGACTGCTAGACAGGGACAGTTTGCATCTCTCTTTACGTCAGCATAGCAGAATGCACATGGAAAATTTGAAGAGGCAGATTGGAATCCTAATACAACAAGTAAAAACTTCAAGTCTTAACCGATGCACATGGTTATTGTAAAGATTACACCTTCAAAAATTATCCACTCTTCCTTGATCAGAGTGCTTATCTCGTGCGCAAGGTTATGAAAAGACTCTCTGATTGAAAAATAGCTCTCGTTCGTCGCTACAAGAGCCAAAAGACGGTGCAGTCTGTGCGACTCTAAGTGTTTGTTAGGTTCAATCACTAAAAATGACAGAGTTGTCCATGATGTCTTCCGGCTGACTCTACATCCGCCCCTTCAGGTTTAATGATCAGAGGTTGAGCACTTAGCACGCGCAAAGTAATATTTTTGTCGCCATTGTCTTGATGACATACTCCACCTCGTCTAGAAAAAATATTTGTGCCCCATGAGCTTTTCCGGGTGTTTTTGTTACTTCAAGTCTACAATCGATGGTGGACCGGAAACTTAATTAAACTCAGAGCCGGCAGGCCTTTTAGTTTTCACCCATGAACACCAAGTTCACCTAAAAACCAAGTTCACCTATGAACTGCAAGACGGTCAGTACTTGCAGTTCCTGGATTTACGGCTGTAATTCACTGGGCAACATGCGTGTTGGCGTTACAACGCGCGAACCAAGAAGGAAATCCTGCCATACGATTCCGCTCATTCTAAACCTGTGAAACGAAACATTGCCACGTCATGCCTCCAAGCTTCGCTGTACAGGTCTTGCCACCATGCCATGCTTGACAACTATGACGCTCAGGTCAAGCGTCTTTTAGGAGCAGCATTTCCTGTGTCCGTTTTGCTCGGTGTCTCTCAGACACTCTTAAAAAAGTCAAGAGTGGTTCTCAGGAACCAAAAGTAAAGCTTAAACAAAGGCCTCAAGTTATATCCTATATACATTAGGTTTCACGTAATTTAAAAAAGTGGCCAACCGGTTCAATGTGCCAATTGTTTTTTGCGCCTCGCAAATTGGCACAACTTTGCACGCGAGTAAACCAGGCAAACAGTAACAAGAGGGCATGTACTGTTAAACATGTCAACAAGTTCGTGGATTGCGTGGTGTGTGTCATCTACAAAATCCCATTGTCATGCGGCCGGGTTTATATAAGACAATCGGGACGCTGCGTCAATGAGAGAATGCGTGACCATGCCTTTTCCCTGCGGTCGATATCAGGAGGTCACCTATACGTGCACTGCAGAGACTGCTTGTGTCACCCCGTCTTCAAAGGTACCATAATCATTGGCAGGGGCGCACAAAAGTGCGAAGAGAGGTGCTGTAGGCGTATGCTATCGAAAAAGCTGGCTCGGGGCACTGCGTCCGCCAGCCTTTGGTTCATCTTCACAAAAAATATATCAATTTTATAGATGCATGGTGAGCGACACGCCATTGGTTGTTTCGGTGTTGGTTGGCTTTGTGGTGTTTTCTTGTTTCAGCCGTTTTTAATAAAGCTTCTGTTTATAGTCAGCGCTTGTCCTGTGCTCTACTCTCGTTGTCCTCGTCTTTCTTGCGCGGTGTTCCCAATTTCTTAAGGCCTTTTACAGTTCGCGAAACCTCTCGCCAAAACGTGTTACTGCACGCATGATCATCAAGAAGGCAGGCAACCGAGCTCACGATTGGTTTGTCACCTTTGCTAAGCTCGGAGTGTAAGGTGATGCCCATGCCTTGAAATGGGGCTTTCACGCGTGAATGGTCATGCGAATTTTCACCGTCGTAACAAATTTTGTGTAACAGACCTTTCAAGTCTTGCACAAAGATGTCTTGCAAGTTAAGACCAAAACAGCACAAGAGCTCGTCTATAGAGCCTGCGACACTGCTTGCAACAGCCCTAAGCTTCCTCTGATCTGTCTTTCTACTTCCCTCTCCGGCATTTTTCCTTTGTTATGGTTGCCGAGACCAAATAACAACGTTAAAATTTTGTGTGTGTTTTTTTCGAGGTTAGCGTTTTCTCTTGCTAAGGCATTTATTTTGTTGTGAAGGTTAGAAAACAGTACGTCCAGCTCATTTTTTAGTCGTTTTTTATTTATTTATTTCTGGAGAAGAGAAACCAATACTTCTGAAGAGGCGCGGTTTCTTTGAGCATTGTTGTCGCCAGTGGTTAGAAAAGACGCCTTTGCGTCGACGTCAATTGTTAAGGTGCGTTCCCGCAAGAGAAAACTAGGCTTGTTTCGCCCTTTTACTCTCTTAAACGTACTCTCGGTTGATGTGCAGAGTGACCGCAGCCTCATTTCGAGTACCTCGCTCACAGTTATCGGGACGACGTGCTTTGGAATGTAAGGTTGAAGGGCTTCGATATGCGGCATACATAAGAACTCTTTTTCATGACGCACTTTTCTTAGAATAAAATTACTAAGCGCTAGCTTAAGCAAATTTATTCTAATGTGACGCGGACGACGTCTTTACAGTTCTCCATTTTTAATGGGTGCTCACCCCTGGGAAACAAAGGAAACATGCAGCTATACTTGGGGGATCCACCAACAATCTTGACGACTTCTGACGGCGAACGACGCCTTTCACACGCAATAGAAACTGGATGGCCACACTCCCTCCCAGCTTGCTTTCGCGTTCATGCCAGCCAGCTGGCAGCTTAAAACGTTCGAAGTCGGACTCATCACAAAGGAGCCACCCTCCATCAAGCTTTGCAGCCTTTTTGTAAAACACCCACCAAAATATGTCGAGGTCAAATTCAACCCTTACAAGTCCGTTGGAGGTCCTTGGATTCGCGAGCTTCTTGTGTACCTCGTAGATAAGTTTCTCCGTGGCAGAGTCCAGGCGGCTTTGGGGTGGCTCACTGGGATTGCAGAATTCCCTAAGGCATTCCGCGTTCAGATGCCGACGAGGCTCCAAGGTAGACTGCCATTTCGGAAGTCCTTTCCATTGAATCAGAAAGCCCTTGCTCTGCATAAATGGAGGTACAAACATGTTGGTCAACCTGCATTACACGTCGCATAGTTTTCACAAAAAAGCAATTTTCATTTGTATAAATCTTCAGGAACGTGAGCGTGCTGCAGAATACCTATTTGTCCACTGCCTTATATAAAATAGTTTTGAATTTAATCCCATCAAAATTTTTCAGCACACATTTGACATAAAAAGTCATCTTCTGAAATACTCTTAAACCATTAATCTGACATCATGATGAACAACCGAACAAAAGGCAACAGGAGAGAGACACATACACTGTTAGAAATGCCTGCTTGGCTACTTAGCCGCAAAACACTCGAAGAACCAATCTCTGCGATCTACGAACTCAGCTCAGCGAGTGATGAGGCGGAACATCCGTTTAGACATAAAAATGAAGACTGCGCCATGGCGTTACGCAATGCAAAGCGTCATGGTTGCATTGCGTAATGCCACAGCGCAGACTTAATTTTGAGGTTTAAACAGGTGTTCCGCCTCATCATTCGCTGAGCTGAGTTCGTGGATCGCAGAGATTGGCCCTTCGAGTGTTTTGCGGGTACGTAAACGCGCAGACATTTCTTAGAGTGTAAAACCAGGTGCCGGAAAAAAAACATAACCCTTACTAAAAAAATAAATGACCGAAATTAGTTTATTTAAATCAGATTTATTTTAGTTAACCTGGAATTATTTGGTTCATTTGATAATTTTTCTAGACAATTGATTTTGCCACTGAATGTCTTCTTAAACATCGTATAATAACTTTAAATTCAGTTACCATGTTTAGTTGAAAAAGCCAAGTATACAGTACCCCTCTATTCTGACAAACACGGATTAATGACGGCACATGACATGTCGGCACATAAAATGTCGTCATCCCTCTATTCTGACATATTTCAGTTTGCTTGCGTAGCTTTGTTTGTTCGAAGCATAAAATGTATTTACTCGCGCTTTTATTTATTTATTTATTGCGTCATTTAAATTTCGTTTGCTAAATGGAACCTACTACCAAGTTTTTCTTCCTTCAACAAAAAGTACGGTGTAGTTTACATCATACCAACTGTTTCTACTTAAATTTTGTTTTATAAGGTAACTCAATTTTCAGTTTGTCATTACTCTTCCCACTGTAACTACATCGTTTGGGTGCACTAAATATAAATCTGTCCTGCCAAAAAATGCATGCTAGTGAAAAAAAGGTAAGGTAAGACGTTTTGTCTTTGTTTCCTCTTTGTAGCCTCCCACTTGGGTTTTAGAAATGTTAAGTAAACCTTACCTTATTTAAAACGAAGCAAAATAATATTTTGTAATAGTGATTTTTTTAAACTTTTCTTACACTTAACAACCCGTGGCTGACAAACGATGTGAAAGAAAAACCGCAACTCAATACTGCCATTCGTTCTTGTCGTTCGTGTCGTTTCTGTCGTTCGAAACGCAGTCTTGTGAACCGGCCTTAAGGCCAGTCCTCACATCTGCGTTCCGAGCGACAGGAACGACAGAAACGACACAAATGACATGACACCGGGACAGCCGTGACACATGATTGTTTGACAAAGTTGCTCCTTGCATTATCTGTCACGTTCTGTATTGCGAACACAATTGTTCCGGTGTCATGTCGGTCGTGTCGTTTCTGTCTCTCAGAACGCAGATGTGCGAACCGGGTTTCAAGGACGCAATAATTGATCAGATTTTGCTTTTTGCACGAGTATTTTCTGGGTGGCCGTCACAGCCGAGCCAGCACGCATTCGCTACAGTGACCAGCCAGGAAATACTCGTGCGAAACCCCAAAACAAAGCAATGAACGAGCCCTGAAATATTTTTATAAAAAGGACTTGGCCGTCAGCTATTGAACTAGGCTTGGTTGTCTTCCATCTTCCTCCTTTAAATTATTATTATGTTTTGAACGCTCATGAACGCGTTTCGTCGCACTTTTAGGGCTGAGAGATGTGGTATCTGGAGTAACAGGCCGATGGGGTTCTTCGCTGGAACATCTTTATTGCAGGACTACCGGAGTACGACACATAGCCACGGGTGTGGGAGAGCGGCAGGATAGCAGCGGGTGGTGCAAACGGTACGCTGGCTCAGATGGATATGGCGCCCAGGAACAATGGCGCGAGACGCACGAGCCCGCGCTAGCTGTTGCCCGCTTATTGTGTCACCCATAAAACACTCCCCCACACTTAGTTGAGCACAGTAGTACCATTCGACGGCGTTCCAGTACAATACTCACAAAGTAACATGATATGACAGTTTAACAAAACACGAGAATAATTGAAGTTCTGGAATGTACAAAATACAAACATACAAAATACAAAATAATTACAGTTATGAAAAACACAAAGTCGTCGTCTTTTTCTCCTCTTTCTTAAGGCGAAAACCTATCAGGCGCACGCCGTTGCCGTTCGGGATACCGGCGCTGAGTTTCTTGCGGCTGGGCTGGGGAACGACCGGAGACTGGAGTTAATCCCATGTCTTGTCCCTCTAACACCGGTGACCGAACTGGAGGCATGTCTTGTCCCTCTACCACCGGTGACCGAACTGGAGGCAGCTCGTTCATGAGTCCCCCTTGCCCTGGGGTTGTCGATGATGGCAGACACTCGGTTTCTGCAAACCACCTTCCTCCAACTCTGGGGTAGAGTTCTCCCGCAACCGCAGGTGGTCTTGGTGTCGCCGCCACACGAAGGTCCCCCGTGGTGTGGTCACGCGAAGCCTGTAGGAGACCGGTCCCGACCTAGCCATGACGACACCGTGCAACCACCTCTCACCCGGCCGGAATTTCTTGACGGACACCTTATCACCAGGCACGAAGTGTCGGTGCTTGCCACCGTGCTTCACCTGTAGCACGTCCTGCTTGCGGTGAACAGTTTCCTCTGCAGAGGGTCGCAGTCTGTCCAGACGGGTAATGAGCCGCCGCCCAAGCAGCAACTCCGAAGGACTCTGAAGGGTTGTGGCGTGCGGTGTGTTCCTGTAAGCTAACAAGAAACTTGCTAGTCGACGGGACAGTGGCCGGCCCGGCATCTCCTTTCGTAAGCCTCCTTCAGGGCGCGGATGAAACGCTCAGCCAGCCCATTACTTGACGGATGGTAGGGGGCGGTCCTGACGTTCCTCACACCGTTCTCTCGCAAGAAATTTTGAAATTCTTGAGAACGAAATTGGGGCCATTGTCACTGACAACAACATCTGGCAGACCGAAATGACTAAACAGCTCCCTCAGCCTTTCAATATTTGCTTCGGCCGATGTGCTGTTCATCACAAAAACCTCGGTCCACTTGGAGTGGGAGTCGACGCTCACCAGAAAATGACGGCCCTGGAAAGGTCCCGCAAAATCCAAGTGCAGCGTTTGCCACGGACGAGTTGGCCAGGACCACGGATGCAGCGGGGCTGGACCAGGAAGACTCTGCTGCTGTTGGCAGGTGTCACACGACCTGACGCGATATTCAATATCCGCATCGACCTCCGGCCACCATACATAGCTGCGTGCCAGTTATTTCATCCTTACAATTCCAGGATGCCCTTCACGCAGCTCTTCTAGCACGCGTTCGCGCAGACCCTGCGGGATAACAACCCTCATTCCCCACAAAAGGCAATTTCGGTGCCACGTCAGCTCGTTTCTTCTTGGAAAGTAACGCTTCAGACAATCTTCTACCTTTGCGGGCCACGCACCGGCGAGGAACCTTGCCACTTGACAGAGCTCCTTATCTTTCGCTGTGAATTGTGCGATCTCTTGGCTGCATACCGAAAAAGACTGCAGACGAAGACTGAGGAACGCCGCGACGTCATCCTCGCAGTCTTTATACTGGAAACCAGGAACTGGAAGTTGTGACAAGCAGTCCGCCTCCACGTTGAGTCGACCCGGTCGGTAAACCAATCGGTACTGATAGGCGGAAAGGGTAATAGCCCATCTCTGCAGACGTGCGGCAGCAATGCTCGGAATTCCCGTCTTCGGACCAAGAATGGTCTGCGACGGTTCGTGATCAGGGATCAACACAAAGGATCGTCCAAACAAGTAGACGTGAAATTTCTTCACGCCAAACACAATAGCCAGTGCCTCCTTTTCAAGTTGGCTGTAGTTATTTTCACTCGATGTCAAGGTTCTCGACACAAACGCGGTAGGCCGTGTGTCGCCGTTGGAGTACACCCTGGACAGGACGGCTCCGAGACCGTATGCCGAGGCATCATATGACACCTGAAGGTCTGCCTTGGGGTCGTAGTATGCCAGGACAGGTGCGTCAACCAGAAGCATCTTCACCGTGTCAAAAACGTCTTGACAGCGCTTGCTCCAGGTCCAGAGGACATTTTTTTTAGTAGCCCGTTCAGCGGCGCTATTGTGGTGGGGAGGTCAAGGAGGAACTTTCCGTAGAATGTCACCATTCCAAGAAACGACCGTAACTGTTTTGAGTCTTGCGGTTGAGGTGCATCGAGGATCGCTTGCACATTTTCTGCCAACACAGCTACCCCTTGCTCGCTGACTTGGTGCCCCAGTAACTTCAGACTTGCCTTCAAGAACTCGCACTTTTCTTTCTTGACTCGGACGCCCTTGTCACTCAGTCTCTTTAGGACTTGCTCCAAATTCTTGAGGTGATCCCCGGCGGTCTTCCCTGCTACCAGGATATCGTCGAGATAGCTGGTAACTCCTTGAATTCCCGCCAGCAAGCTGTCCATTATCTTTTGAAACAGTGCTGGAGCTAAAGCGATGCCGAACGCCAAACGCTTGACGCGGAAGAGACCCTTGTGCGTGTTCATTGTCAGATAGGGTTGCGACTCAGGGTGGACCGGAACTGGCTGGTATGCACGACTTAAGTCCATTTTCGAGAAAACAGTCGCCCCAGCTACCGTTGCTAGAATATCTTCCAACCTTGGCAACGGGTACTGCTCCACGTCCAGGCAAGGGTTTACCGTTGTTTTGTAGTCACTGCAAAGTCGAACACACCCATCCTTCTTCAAAACCGGGATAACTGGTGTAGCGTAGTCACTATGGGCCACCGCTTCAATGACACCTGTCGCCTCCAGTCTCCTGAGTTCTTCTTCTACGGCTGGTTTCAGTGCGAACGGCATACTTCGAGCTTTCAGAAACTTTGGACTCGCACCTTCCCTTAAGCTTAGCCGAGCCTCTTCCCCTTGCATGCATCCGAGCTCGTCCTTGAACACATCCTGGTAGCGTATTAGGATGTCTTGGAGAGACGCTTTTACATCAACGCTGACCGCGTTTAGCAATCCCAAGTCAAACTTGAGCTTGTAGACCCAGTCCCTGCCAATCAAAGGTGGCCCGTCTTCTCCCAGTACGTGAAGGGGAAGTTTTCCTTTGAAGTCTCAATACTCTACGTCCACCGTCGCCACTCCTTTTGGCTTGACACGCTCGCCGGTGTACGTGCGCAGTATTAGTGACGTCGGAGACAGCTCCGCGCGAGGAAACAACTACTGGAACTGGCGTTTCGAAATGATAGTACATGGCAGCACCCGTGTCTAGTTTCATCTGAAGAGGAGCGTTCCCGACCTTGAGCGTGTAGTAGAACGGCGCATTCATGTTTCTGTCTTGAAGCCCGAATATAGCTTCACTCTTTTCTTCCTCAGCTGAGAAGTTTCTGAACTGTTTTGCTCTGCCTGGTGTATTGGCCAGTGATGCTTTACAGAAACTCTGGAAGTGACCCTCACGGCTGCAGCGATAACAAATAGCGTTACGGTGCGGGCATGACGAGGCAAAGTGCTTAGGGGAGCCACAACGGAAACATTTGTCCTGAGCCACCACTACCGCTTTCGGTTTCACCGCCGTCAGTTTCTGCAGTTGGAGTTGGTCGTTGTCCGCCTTACTATGACACGCCTGCACATTCATGGTGGCTCTTTCAATAGTTAACGCTTTTTCCACAGCTTTCTTGAATGTCAGGCTCTCATCTTCGGCAAACAAAACCCTCCGAATGTCAACACGACTCAGTCCGCTGACGAACCTGTCTCTGAGAGTTTCTTCCAGGTTACTTCCAAAATTGCACGTCTGTGTCATTCTTTTGAGCTCGGCGACATATTTTCTGACCGATTCCCCTTCCTGTTGTTCCCTCTTATATAACGTTGCCCTTTCTGCGATGACCGACGGCCGCGGCGACACAGTGGTTTCGTAAAACGGCAAGCAAATCTTCAAAACTCTTTAGTGCCAGGTCCTCAGGCGCTACTAGAGTCTTGAGCAACTTATACGTGTGAGGTCCTATGAGGCTTATGACCACGTCAACTCGATTTGCGTCCGCTACCCCGTTCGCTCTCAAAAAGGCTCGCAACCTTTCCTCGTATGATAACCAATCACACTTCGTGTCATCAAAAGGTTCGACTTGCCCGAATAAGGCCATCCTGACTGCCTTCTGTTCCTCTGGTACTTGATTCAAGATGCCAGATACTGGAACGTCTGTTGAAGGGCCCTCAGTTGCTGAGTCGTCCGACGGTCTCTGCATCCCGTTGTAGCAGCGAAATCCGTGACCTCGTCGCCACTGTGTGGTATCTGGAGTAACAGGCCAATGGGGTTCTTCGCTGGAACATCTTTATTGCAGGACTACCGGAGTACGACACATAGCCACGGGTGTGGGAGAGCGGCAGGATAGCAGCGGGTGGTGCAAACGGTACGCTGGCTCAGATGGATATGGCACCCAGGAACAATGGCGCGAGACGCACGAGCGCGCACGAGCTGTTGCCCGCTTATTGTGTCACCCATACAAC